>APFE031161254.1:0-15266 GCA_000404065.3 Pinus taeda
TACTCAGAGAGAAATGTTCACAGGCCTCTTCAAGGGGGCAACCTCCAATAGAGCAGAGCTCGAATACAAAACAAGACATGATACTCCTCGCAGGGAGTCTCTATCCTTTATATATGACTCATACATTCAATACCACGGGCCAATATCGTGGGTTTTATTAATACCGTCTATCTAATACTATCGTCCATTTACCCTTAATCTATTACTACCGCCCATTTGCAACTAATTGTGGTCCCGTCATTAATTGCGGGTTAACCACTTACAAATATTAATATGGGCTTTATTGACTCTTGACTATGACGTGATCCCATGACATAAATAAGGGGTTTAGGGTGGGACCCTAACAGGTTGATTGAAAAAACACAAATTAGTGTTTTTCCAAGTTTGTTGATATGTATTTGCTCTTAACTGTGTGCACTGGTTGTTGTTGATGTTGTTAATGTAGTGTTTGAATGTTTGCAGAGGCACAACATCCCAATATTTTTCCTTCACTTGAAGAACATAAATAGATGCACCATCGCTCTATTTATCACATTAGTCGAGGTGCATTTTATGGGACTCTTAATTGATGCATTATGTATTCTAATGCATCTATTACTCCACATGATATTATTTTCTTTGATGGAAATTGTATTTTTATCTTATAGATACAACAAATTCTTCAATGGATTTCCCTCCATTTGAACCTGATTGGTTGATTGTTAACACGCAAATTGGTGATTTTCTAGGTTTTTTGCTATATTTTTTCTCTTAACTGTGTGCACTGGTTGTTGTTGATGTTGTTAATGTAGTATTTGAATGTTTGCAGGGGTGCAACATCCCAATATTGTGCCTTCACTTGAAGCACATAGACAAATGCACCATCCCTCTATTTATCACATTAGTCAAGGTGCATTTGATGGGACTCCTAATTGATGTGGTTTGTATTCTGTTGGTTGTACTACTTCACATGATATTATTTTCTTTGATGGAAATTGCATTGTTATCTTATAGATACAATAAAACTTTCAATGGATTTCCCTCCATTTGAACATGATTGGTTGATTGAAAACACATAACTTGGTGATTTTCCAGGTTTGTTGCTATACATTTTCTCTTAATTTTTTGCATTAGTTGTTGTTATTGCTGTTAATGTAGTGTTTGAATGTTTGCAGGGGTGCAACATCCAAATATTGTTCCTTCACTTGAATCACATAGAAATATGCACCATTTCTCTATTTATCACATCAATCAAGGTGCATTTGATGGGACCCCTATTTCATGTAGTATGTATTATGATTTTTGTATTACTCCACATGATATCATTTTCTCTGATGGAAATTGGATTATTATCTTACATACACAACAACTTCTTCAATGTATCACCCTCCATCCAAACATGATTGCTTGATTGACAACACACAAATTGGTTATTTTCCAGGTTTGTTGTTATATCTTTACTCTTAAATGTGTGCATTGGTTGTTGTTGATATTTTTAATGTAGTGTTTGAATGTTTGCAAGGGTGAAACATCCCAATACTATGCCTTGAGTTGATGCACATAGATAGATGCACCATCACTCTACTTATCACATCAGTCAAGGTGCATTTGATGGGACTCCTAATTGATGCAATATGTATTCTGATGCTTATATTACTTCACATGATATTGTTTTATATGATTGAAGTTTTGTTGTTATCTTAGAGATACAATAACTTATTCAATGGACTTCCCTCCATCCAAACATGATTGGCTTATTGACAACACATAAAATGTTGATTTTCCAGGATTGTTTCTATATCTTTGCTCTTAACTGTGTGCACTAGTTGTTGCTAATGTTGTTAATGTAGTGTTTGAATGTTTGCAGGGGTACAACATCCTTATATTGTTCCTTCACTTGAAGCACATAGAAAGATGCAACATCGCTCTATTTGTCACATCAGCTAAGGTGCATTTGATTGGACTCCTAATTGATGTAGTCTATATTCTAATGCCTGTATTACTCCACATGAAATTATTTTATCTTATGGAAATTGTATTGTTATCTTACAGATACAACAACTTCTTCAATGGAAATCTGTCCATCAAAACACGATTGGTTGATTAACAACACACAATTTGGTGATTTTCAAGGATTGTTTCTATATATTTTCTCTTAATTTGCTCTTAAATTGTGCATTGTTTGTTGTTGATGTTGTTAATGTGGTGTCTGAATGTTTTCATATTGAAATAGGAAACATAATAAACCGATAGTGCTGAAGAAAAGACATAAATGTTAGCCAAATTGCAAGCTTCTCAAACAAGTTGTGAGATAAATTACAACTTCTTCTTCTTTAATATACCACATACCAACATTGATGCCATGCATGTAATTTTAGTTGAGGATGCTAGGTTGTTGAGGATTCCTTATGGAGTGACCATATTTGGTTAGGTGTAATTCCTAACTAGGAGGAGTTGGTTGTTATGTTTTTCTTGGTTTCCGTAGCTAGGGTTAGGAGAGATTGAAAATGTTCCAGCTTGTGATAAGTTGCAATTATTTAGGTGTACTTCATCTTTTCAATATAAATAAAGTGTTTCAGTGGTACAATAATTGAGCACTTGCAGATTTGATTATGAGCTTGTCTTCCCTTTATTCATTGGGTAATTTCTAGCACTTTCTTGTAATTCCAATTGGACATGACAAAAGGTTGAATTTTTTAGTGATTTAGCATATAAATGTGCCCCAAAGGCTTTAAAATATTGCAATTATTGAACTGCACTTTCCTAGTATGATTCATATACACAATATTGTTTGAAAACCAATTGTTTCTTATATAAACTGAGATGCCACATACAAAATGAAAAACACAACCACTCAACAACCTTTTCCTTCTTCCATTATTTATGTTATTGTTCTCAAAATTTCCTGCTTTATGCAAGCAAAAACTAAATTATAACTAGTAATTTATGGAGGAAATGGGCATTGCATTTTTATAGTTAAACATTTTATTTTTCCATGATTGATAGGAAGCACCATTGCTTGGAAAATCCTTGAAACTAAGTCACCAAGGGTTACCGACTTTTTTTTATTACCCACTTCTAGATCATCTAGTTCATTGGTATAGTCCTCTAATTAGATTTAATGCATAACGAAATAAAAAGAAATTTTTACAATTAAATTATTTTTTCATTTTAATTTCCATGTTGGTGACATAGACAGGTCATAAGCCTATGGTCTACCATTTACATATTTCATTTAGTCAAGGTTTAGCAGTCATACTCTTTAGAATCCACGACAATTCATGAGACATTATATGATTAGGCAGTAAAAGATCATTTGAAGATATTTTTACAGTACTCTTGTCAGTTAGACAACAATTGGTATACAAAATTACCAAATGCAAACACAATTTAGTTTTAGACTTAGTCTCAAGGTACTTCATCCCTTCAGTGAATAGTTTATGAGTTGTTTCTAGTTTAAATTTGCAAGTCAGGTATAATGTTGATATTAGTTTATTTTTTTGAATATATTACCTGCAACAATTTTTCTATGATTCTTTGTATTTACGACAAGTTAAAACAAAATTTTCTAAGGAGATCGGTTCCTCGTGTAAGTCTCACAAGCAAAAACACACATAAAAAGAGGAAGAATCTATGTTGTACAAATTGATGGGAATACAAAGGCCCATACATTTTGGGCATGGATAAGAATCAATTGAATCTAGTAGGCCTGTCAAGAGGAGTAGCCATGAACCTTTTAATAAAGGATATTTTCCCATACATTTTTAGCATGGATATGAATCCCATAATGAAGCAATTGAATCTATTAGGATTGTCAAGAGGGGTAGGCATGAACCTTTTGAGGAAGGATATTTTCTCATACATGTTAAGTATGTATATGAATTCCATAATGAAGTTGTTATCACTCAAAACGTTCCTTTTGGTTGTGGGAGAAAACTCTTAAGGTGACCTCAAACCACTTTGAGATTGAAGGTTCTCCCTTCAAACCTAGAGAGGTATTTGTCACCAATTTAGATACCCCAGGTCACAATGGAAACATATCTACAATATGTTCAATGTCTAGACTTAGTGTAAAAATAGTTCTAGGTTTGGTCGGGAAGAGGGAAGTATTACCACTGGGCATGGAGTTAGCTATGATTGTTTGCAATGCTACACATACTATGATAAGATATGACAGAGGTAAGATAGGTATTGGCTTCGTTGTCCAAATTGTAAAAATTAGGATGTAATAGAAGAATATGAGATTGATCTCAAAACATAGCACCAAAACGATTTATGTGACCTTTAGATAGGAAAAAACTTAAAGCATTTGAATATTATGAGACCGAGCATTCAAACATGAATTATAGTTCATTACAACTATATTCAAATACAGAAGATATGAACATATGAGAAACAAAATGGGGAACAAACACGTAAAAGGAGGACAAACAAGAAATTAGTAGCACATGAATATTTGAAACCTTT
Source organism: Pinus taeda (assembly GCA_000404065.3). NCBI lineage: Eukaryota > Viridiplantae > Streptophyta > Pinopsida > Pinales > Pinaceae > Pinus > Pinus taeda. The sequence continues at coordinate 4,447 of APFE031161254.1, forward strand.
CAAACTTCTGTAGAGAGAAAACTATATTGATCTTGAAGAGTTTACAACACACATAAGGTTTTTCACAAAAGAGTTCCAAACCCTTTGTGTTTCTTTTCCATACATTATATAGAAAAATGTAGAAAACTTTAACATCCACAATATCCGGGAATGAAACCATAAAACAAAGGAATCTCTATCCCTATTGAAAAAATTATGTGTATTCCATCACTTAGTCTAGAAATGAAGAGGAAATTTTCATTGAAATTGCACAAAGTGTCTGATTCCTCTTTGGAGAGGATTTTAAAGGTAAATAACTGGAAATGTGGATTTGAAATTGCTTGCTAGGGGTACTTATCCCTTGATTTTTTGACGTGCAATAAATATGGAAAATTTCTTCATCCCCTCAATCGAAATTCTTCGACCTTTGAAGGTTTTGAAGCCTCAAATATCGTTGCTACAACATGGGGGAAACCACCCGGTCCAGACCTTGGTTAGCAGATCCTTTTCTGTTTGGTGTAGTGGCTTCGACTAGGGATAATGGGACCAATTTCCAAAAATAGATTTTCATAGTGTTGATGGGGTTATATATGATGTAATGGAGGAATGATTAAGCTAAGTGTAATCTAATCTAAACTATTAAACACATGCATATATCCTAGTTTGAACACTATTAAACTATAACTATGCCTGTGAATAAAGTAAAGTATGCGATCTACAATAATGCCCTATAGAAATTGGTAATAAAGATGATTCAACTACAATAAGAAGTGAAATCATTTAAAAATAATCATGTTGGATAAATAGTTAGCGAAAATGATTGTGAAAGATATATCGCATATGGAATCGTTCATATATTCAACATAAAGTTAAAGGCAACACCATACAAAAGTGCAATAATGCTAAACTTAATTCAAACTTTCATACATAAAACAATTGAAGAAAATTTATTACCTCATACATAAATAAAACATAATCATAATATAAAAGTACCATATATGATAAGTTTTGCTCATGTGTTTCAGCAATATTGACCTAATTCTAATCAATCCAACATCATCTAAGAGTACAAAAGTGAAATTTCAGTATAGCATGCCAGATATTCAAAAGGAAATAGATATTGTTCCATTCATTCCACCAAAACCTCCTCAAAGGTACAGAAGTGCATGTTTTGAAGAATGTTTCTGATAAGATTTCTAGACCCCTCTCTAAATGCATGAGAGGGGTTTAAATACTAAACTGTAGGTCCTAAAATAGATTATTACAAAAACTAGCTGAGGAGGTTTAAACGACCTTCCTCAAATTATGCTAAATAAATCTAAAATAGAAACAAAACAAAGTGACTAACTCCTTTACATTTGGTCCTTAAGATCGTAGACATCTATCATTGGCCTGAGCTGCATCGGTTGACCAATCACAGATTTCAACTACCTAGTGAATATAGCGTTCGTCAATGTTGGCACCATTTTTTGTGTGGGGGTAGTTAAGAATCGCAAGGTCATCCACTGGATGTATTGTTTGACTAAGAATTGCTAGTATGCTTCCTAGTTCAACTTTCTCATTTGTTTCATCACCTCCTCCCTTTCCTTTGTCGCCTATCTCCATTGCTACTCTAGTTGTTTGGAATTTGGAAGAAATCTTGGTATAGATTCTGCAACCAGGTTGTCGCGATGCATATTTTTGTTAATGTCTTCATTGATGTTGTTTCTTGTTGTTGCTACAACTGTCGCTTCCCTTTCTGCTTGCTTGAGTCGAGAATCCCAATCAAAAAATAGAATTTCTTTATGTGATTCCTCCAGTTTTAGCAAATCAACCTTCCTCCCATCTTTTGATTCTTGCTAGGTGATAAAGTCAGATACTCAAGCCTCATGTCGACGACTTGGCTTGTTAGCTTATCACTAATCTCTCAATAAGGACTTATTTGCAAGATTTTCTGGCATAGAACTTCCTTTTGTTGCATTAGTTGGGAGTTAACGCTGAGTGCTTCTTTTAAAAACTGATTGATTCGCGGACTATCTTTATACTTATCTGTCATAATTTGTATCCACACCTCTTTCTGCTAGGCTAGCTTGATGTTGTATTTTCATCTGTTCAAACTCCTGTTGAAACTTGGCTACCTGTAATTCTGCCTGTTGGTTAGATTTTCCTTCTCTGATTGTTGTTCCAACAGCAAAGTCTTTTGTTCCTTTTCTCTCAACAGAATTTGGACTTTTGTCACTTTATCAATAGTTGTCATGGCATAGGCTCTTGCAAATTGCGATAGTCTCGTAAGGTTCTCAGATGGGTCCATTGGAAAAGCTTTCTAGACAATGTCCATTGGTTCATTGTCGGGAGTGGTAATAGTTGCAACATCTAACTTTCTTTTGTTCCTTTGCCTTTTGACGACAAATTTGTGGGTATGGCTATAAAACACATCTAATGGAGGAATTTCATCAATTCTCAAAATAATTTCTGAAGTGGGGGTGGCAAGAATGAGCTCCACATCCTGAGTGCTTAAAGTTTTCTCCACTATAATTTCTTGAGTTGATTTGTGTTGTGGAGTCTGTATCTCAGATGTTTGTTCCTCTGTATGGAGCTTCTTATTAAGATTCTCCCATTTTTTTTCTAAATCAATAAATGGGGGTTTTGCCGATTAAGTGGAAGTAGAGTGAATTTCAACTTGCTTCTTTGCTGAAGCTTGCTCGACTTCTTTCTGTGTAGTTTCGGATGTGTCCCTTTTGGACTCTCTGTTTTTATTGCCCCCATTTTGAGACTGCTACTGTGAGTGCTCTGACTCACAAGTAGACTTCTCCTAGGACCCTGCTTCGAAATCTTCTTTGGAATTTTCTCTGGAGCTTTCCTATAATCTTACGTTGGGAGTTGGCTCTCTTATTGGTTCAATCTGTAGTAGGTCAGATGGGATCTTTAATAATCTCCTCTCCCTCTATTCACTGAAGGTTTCAAGATCATATGGGGGAAATAGTAGTGATGCCATATGTGTTACTTCTAAAAATGTCTCCTTTTATAGGAAGAGGTCATCGAAGGCATCTTCCTCATGGGTGAATGGTTTCACTTTCACCATAGTAGTGAAGTCCTTGGTGGTGTCATACTGTCTTCCTAGGAATGTAATCAATTTTAGAGATTTCATAATCTCTTCTTCTTTGCATGCATGTCCAAAATCGTGTAGTGCAAACGAACCACATTGCAACGAAAATGTAGGCCAAATGGCCTTTTTTTGTTCCCGCAATCCTTTGCTCAACCCACCTTCCCCTGTTGTTTGGTAGGCTATCTCACTAGCAATTGATTTGTCGGGGACATAGTATGGGAGGACATGTGGTGAAGAAATGCTCCCATATACCCTGATAAATGTAAATGTCTCCTCCCCAAACCATCTGGCTACAGGTAGGATATCTACTTCAGCTTCTTTAGAAAACCTACGGCCATTTCTGTTGTAGACTTGTTTATGGATAGGCAGCATAAATCCTAGACAAATTTTGTAAAAATGGGGTGAAACTGAGACTCCCACATACTCTTATGATATATATGGATAGGAAGTGGGTCTTGCACAATCCACCTCCATCCCATGATAGGAAATTTGGATCCAAAACAGATTGCGTCCATTATATAGGAACTCATGAAAAATGGAGGATAAACCCTTGAAGAGATAATCCTCTTTCTCCTATACTCCATAATAGCTTTTTCCAAATTATCAGAGAAAATTTTGGCCCAATTCATTATTGTTGCATTTACAATTGCATCTATTAATGGCAACCATTTTGGGGGAAATTTGGTACTATCGAGCTTGCCGAACATTCTACATAGCATGGATGCTGCAAAACTATGAGGGGGAGAGATAGATGTTGTAGAATACATACTCGTCTTATGATTTTTGATCTTGCCTTCGTTTTCTGTCCAGGTCCACATGACGTCTACTGGGTCTTCATTCTCCTTAGAAAATTTCTTGAGAAACTGTTTATTGTAGAGATTATGTGGCTCTGGTAGATTGTACATAAGCGACAAGCTGTCTGGTGAAAAAGATCCCATAACCTCCTACCTGTTATTCTTGAATTCTTTGTCCGAGACTTCCACCTGATCAATTATCCATTTAACCATATCTGTATATGGAATTATCTTCGGCCTTGCAAGCATGCGGTGCAGAAATGAGCGTGTTGTCTCAAAGAAGGAGGCATCAGACGAAACATGACCATCGGCTGTGGCCTTTGTTACCAGAGGTCTTGGTTTCTACCCTTCTAATAAGTCATACATGGCCTCCCATGTTGAGGTTCCTTCGTCTCTGCTGCATGTAGTATTAGAGAATAGAGGGATCATTTCTAATTTTTCAGACGCGATTTCCTTTCCCCTCTTTACCATTGCTCCCAAAAACTCTTGTTGTGGATTGTTCCTAAAAATGGAGCAAAGAAGAAGCTATTAGATAGACACAAGTAAAAATGAACATAAGAATGAATGGTATAGATAACCTTGAAAAGCTGAAAAGAAAGGAGTCTTTATTAAACACGAGCGAGAAGATATTGTACCACGACGAGCAGCTTTTCAAACGTAAATTCCATTAACCTGTACTAAATTCCCACTAATGGTTCGTTATCCCTAGATTTATTTCTCATTAATGTTTTGCATCATAAGTCTCGAAAGAAACTAATAAGGGTGGAGATCTTTTTAACCGCGAAAATGCCAATTTTGCGATTGCGATGCAATATCGCAAATCTCATTATCGCATTTCATGTTTGCATTTTCTTTAACATTCCTTGGGTTTTTGCGGGATGTGAAATGCGAGATGTTCTTTATTGTCTTCAAAACACACCTTATTTGATAGGATTTCCTTTATAAAGCCTTTTTTAATTGCACAATGGACTTGAGTGTTTTTTATAACGTAGTTGGCAATCGGGTTCAGGCTTCTATCACATTTTGCAATTTCACATGGTTGGTAATGTTTCGAACCTTTCCTAATGGTTTCCAATGCGGTGCAGTAAGGGTGACCGTTCCATTGCAATATCGCATATTGCATGGTTAAAAATACTTTATGAGAGTGCACCCTTTGTAAGTGGTGATATGAGATGCATGCCTTATTTTAATAAGAAATGCCTTAAGACATAGTTCAAATGAAAAAGCCTAATAGTTTTAAGGTTAAGCGTGGTAATCATGTTTGATCGTTTTTCATGAGTTTTGGTCATTAACAGGGCTTTTGACATGTTTGATTGTGCGATATGCGAAAAGGCGAGCATTTGCTAGCTTTCCAAAGGGTTTTATCTTGATATCTTGCTTTATTCTAAAAATAACAAGAAAATGCCTAAATGCTAAATTTATTGTTTGGAAGGATTTTTTTTCAAGGGTCCCCATTTATTAATAGAATATTAGCTATTATTTTAACAAATGGGGGGGTTGTTGAATAGCACAATAATTGGCGATTCTCTAGAAGAACCAGTTATCTCTAATAATTTTATGAAATTTCTAAAAACTTCCAAAATAAAGGTAGTTTAGAAAATAAAAATACATGAAATATAAGATAAGTAACACTACTCTAAATAATAAAAACAACATCTACCTAACTATCATCCTTTTGATCATCCTTTTCAATATGAAAGTTGCTTTGTCTACATCAGTCATTACTTGGTTTTAAAAATAAAAACGAGGGGACTCTTACAAATCATCTTTTAAGTGTACTCAATTTTCATAGGTAGAGTCTTTGTTGCTAGCAGGCATCCATAGCCTCGACAGGGTTACCTTTTAAAAAACAATGATTCAGTATCCCATTTAGATAAGAATGCAATATTTAAAGATAAGTTCAGATTTATATACTTGTTATTCTTTTCATTCTTTTCTAAACGATTCTCTTTTCTATAAAATTTTCATTTTACTCGTTAAAGGCCATTGTCTTGGTTTGGTGACCAAAATTGACAATGCCATTCACTGGTTGTAACTTAGCTGAACAAGCTAGCTCTTGATGAGACCCCTTGTCTTTTGATTAATACAATCTCAAGTCATTACCCTGTTTTAATATGCAATATTGGTAATATCAGCTAGTTATTTCCATATGATCATGGTAAGTCAGCTATTGTTGAGACCTCTTATCCTTTAATTTTAAGCATATTTTAGAATTAAACTCTAAAAAATGAAAGCTTACTAGATGGGGAGAATCATTGACTCCTTAAGAGTTTCTGGATGACAATTGTAGAGTTAAACATGCTTTTCTATAGAGAGGCTTTGCTTTGTTACAGATACGTTTCTTGACTGATGGTAGAGAAAATGTTTCTTTATAAAGTCGAGGTTTAGCAAAGGACAAATAATTTTGGCAGAGAACAAGCAATTTCAGAGTAATAGAACTTAGCCCATGTTTCAAATTTGAAAGTCATATTCTTAACAATCTTTACTTATACAAGTGAAAAGTCAAAATATAAAAGAGACTATTTTTTTTGTAAAGCCAAAAGTAAATTCTACTCAACTTTTATTTTTTCTAAAAAGTAAAAGAAATAATATACAAGGAATATAAGAGGTCATCGTTTATGAAAAATATTTCTTGACGATCTGCCCATTAACAGGTATAGATTCTCTCTTGCCTGATAATCTTGTAATAAAAAGGTTGACGAGCCTATTTGTTCCACAATCTGAAATGGGCCAAGCCACATTTGTTGGAACTTGGTATTCTTACCTTTTTCTCGTGTGATTTATCCCATTTCAACACCAGGTCTCCGAGCTGAAAGGATTTTGAACTTACAAAATTTGCATCAAAGGAAGCTTTGACTAATTGTTGATGATGTGTGTGTGTGTAATTTTGGCCTTTTCCCTTTCTTCTTCGAGCTTAAGGATTTGTAATTGTCTCACTTGCATAGAAGAGGAATAAGTTTCTTCAATAAATTGTACTACGTCTAGAGAGGGAATAACTACATTTGTAGGGAGGAGAGCTTCTTTCCTATAGACCAAATTAAAAGGAGAAGTGCCTATTGAGGCCTTCTATGTTATTTTATCTGCCCATAGAGCAAATATTAAATATTTATGCCAATTTTTCTAACTTTGATCAACGGTTCGTTTAATAATCCTTATGAAATTGTTGTTTGTAGATTCGGCTAACCCATTTTCTTGCAGATAATAGTTAGCAGAGTATTTGATTTTAAAACCTCTTTTAAGATAAAATTATGTCATAGCATTGCCTGGAAAATAGGATGCATTATCAAACATAAGGGTAGATGGCAGACCAAATCTAGTAATAATAAACTGATCAATGAATTCAATGATGTTTTCAGAATTGGCTACCTTAAGTGGAATTGCTTCCACCCATTTTGTGAAGTAATCAATTACTGTAGGGATCTATCTATGCTGCTTAGAGGAGTGAGGAACAATCTCACCTTTTATGTTCAGTCCCCATTGTTCAAATGGTTGTTCAATGATGAATCACTGTAATGGTAATGTAGGTTTCCCCTATCTCCCAACAGCTGTTTGACAAACTTTACATTTCCTTACATAACTATGCGTATCTTTAAATAAGGTTGGCCAATAATAACCAGCATGTGGGATTTTATGTGCAATTGTTTCCCCTCCAAAATGTCTTCCAGCTGGTCCATCATGGAGTTCCTGCAAAACCTTTTTTTCCTTAGATTTTTTAAGACATCTAAGCAAAACAAAATAATAATTTATTCTAAAAAACACATTATTGATGATTTGGTATTGTCTGGATTTTAGCCTCAAAGCCCTTTTTCTTTTGTAGCTTAGTTGTGTAGGGGCATACCCATTTCTTAAATAAAAGATGATATCAACATATGTGGATTCAAAGTCATTAAGGCATGGGGGCTTCACTATGGGAGCAATACCATACCACGTGGGTTCATATTGGGGGATATATATTAAGGAAAAAATGGCATAATATATTGTGAAATATATAGGGGTAAAGAGTTTTTATCTTAACATGTATTAAAAATGAAGCTCAAAGTTAATGAAAAAATGTAAAGGGGTATACAAAATGTTAATGAAAAAATGGATACCTACAATATCTAGTCAAAGAAGGGGTTTTTTAAATTGGAAAGGTGTATTGGGTTCATATTGTTAGGGGGTTAATTAATGTGATTTTTAGAGGTGTTTTGCAATATGTAGTCAAATTAGGGGTATTGTTTAGTATGCCATGAATGCACGCAATATGTCATAGGTTCATTGAGTGAAGCCCCTGTGCATTAAGGCTTACCTCGTATACTTGTATATCATCACCAAAAAAAAGAATGGTGATATGTCCAGACAAACAGTATATAGTATTTCTTACCTGTTTATCACAATTTCCGAATCTCCAAACAGTTGAAGGTGTTTGATATTAAGGCCGATGGCTTTATACAAGCCTTGAACTAATGCTTCATATTCAGGAGTGTTGCTTATGCAATCAAATTCAAATCTGCATGCCAACATAGTTTTCTCCCCTTCTGGGCTAACTAATATGCATCCAACTCCTACTCTATTGTTGGATTTAGATTCGTCAAAAAATAATTTCCAAAATAAAGAGCTAATTGCAGGTCTATCTACAAAATTTATAGCAGTAGTCTATAACGCGACTTTTTGAAAGCCTTTCCGATGGATTTTTCCGGTCAAAATCCGACAGCAATTTATTGGAATCCCAAGTTTGATAGCTAGTTTTTGCATAATCAATGGCTCCCAAGGGTTTTCCAGGGTGCTGAATCCAAATATGCAGTTAAAAAACCATTTTAACTGCTAAAAATCAAGATTTAACTTTATTTCTTCCGCTGGATTCCGTCACCGGAATCTCCAAAAAGTCGCATTATAGACAACTCCAAATTTATACACTTAGAATTATTTGATTGAGAAAAAAATTTCAACTTGCGATACAATAGAATTTTCGAAGAAAAGTGAATTATTTGCATTGAAATTTCCTAGAAATTATTCGACTGAGTAGTTTCCGATGATGTTGTTGCTATGCGCGACTCGTTCATTCTCTCCTTCTAGTTTTGTAACAATATACTTTTGATGTTTTTTGTGATCAACCATTATTTGATTTGGCTTCCCATTATAGGGAAGCCACATGTGAGATCAGTTAGTTGCAAAATAACTATGGAGCTTTTATGACCAATCTCTACTAAGGATTAAGCTGTAGAACTCGGGAATATCAGCTACAAGAATGTCAATGACTTGACACACTTTAGGGTTCGATGAAAGTCTAATGGTAACTTGATTAGGTTCCCCTATAAATTCAATTTGGGATCAATCTAATTGCACAATGTGCACAACAAATTTTTGAGGCTGGAAATTTAATTTCACACAAACTATTCTTGGTAAAATGTTAGATGAGGCTCCAGAGTCAACTAAACAATGGTGAAGATTTTTATTGAAAATTTCAAAAATCAACAGAAATGGAGGAGTATGGGATTTAGATCTTCCTCCGATTAGAGAAATATCGGTAGGATCAAATTTTTCTAGTAAGGTGTTAGGGGGCCTTCCCATTTCTTGGGCAGCTTGTGAGATTACGACAGTAGGAAGAGGCGAAGTAGGGATTTCTTTGAGTTCTTTGAGCAACAACTTTTGTTGATGTTTCAACTTGCTAAGCTCATGAAAGGAAATGTTTTCCCTAGTATTTTTCATATCATGCACAATGTTATATTCCATTTCATCACATACTATCATGGTTTTGATTGGAGGTGAAGAATTTGATTGAAGAGGAGCGGTTTGGGTAGATTTAGATGAAGATTTCTTACCCGTTGTTTTGTCCTTGGGAGCTGGAGTTGATACCTTCTGCTTTGGATTTGTTTGTGGTAAATCAACAAGGCTTCTACTTCGGGTTGCAAAAGGTAGTGCTTCTTGTGTATCTTCGTTGGGAGGGATAAAATCCCACATTCCTTGTAATTCAACCACTTCCTCATTTGTTTGTTGTTCAGTTGTTGAGACTTCATCTTCCTCCACATCTGATTCAACATTTGAAATAGTGCTTGGAGAATTATGATCAATGGAGGAATTCCTTTTATATGGTCTAAAAGATTTCTTTGAGGAAGTCTCTGCTACTTGTTTCTTGATATCAACAATTTCATTAGACATGGTTTTGAGGACTTTTGTAAACCTTCAAGGTCAAAAGGATCTTTAGGTGGTTTTCTCTTGGATTCATCCCTAAAAGTCACTTTCCTAGATTTATGTTCTTCTAAAGCATTTTTCTTATCTAAGGCCAGAATTTGTTTTTCTACAGATATTGCTTCTTTCATGATTTCTGCCAAAGTTCGTTTGGCAGCTCTATCAATGAAAATAGTTTTGTTTGAAGGAAGAGCAGTAATGTACCATTCATTTTGGACTTCATCGCGAGGCTTTGATGTCGTTGGTATTTTATTCAATAATTTATTGAAACAAGAATTGAAGTCTTTGATTAGTTGTTTAGGTTCGGCTTTCAAATTGGAGAGATCATTGAGAAGGGTAGTCGTGGATCTGTCATCTCCAAATTTGGTTAGGAACTACTCTTGAAAGGCATCCCAACTATTAATAGAACCTGATGGTAATGAAAAGTACCATGATCCTGCTGATCCTTGTAAGGTATAAGGAAATAATCTTACAACTGCATCTTCTTCTACTACTTCATTTAGGTTAATAAACAATATAAAATTGTTTTTGTGTTCCTCAGTTGGTAGGCCATTATCAGGATTAAACTTTGGTAGCCACTTTTAGGGATGGGCTATCAATTGATGTAAAGGCCCTGCCATCTATACAACTCCTCGATTTTTCCACGGTCTTGGAGGGTTTTGAGCCATCGTTGGTATCAGCATAGAGGAAGATGTTCCAATGGTTGAAGGTGATTGGGTAGAGGAGGCTTGTGCTCTAGTACCTGTGTAAATCACGATCTAGAGTTGTGAGGTGGGTGATTGATCTTATGATGA
>APFE031161263.1:3700-26821 GCA_000404065.3 Pinus taeda
AAGCATCTGTGTGAAGAATGACTGGTTTTATGATAGTGCTTACATGGATGAAGATCAAAACAGTGATCTTTCAAATGGCCAACTCGGTCACAGTGTTGGCATTTCACGATATGTTGTTGCTGTTGTTGCTTTGGAAGAGGAGTAGAGTCTGGAACAACTGGTGGTGAACTGTCATGAATGAATCCAGCACTCTGAAACTGAATGGGTTTGGCATAGTCTGGAATATGAAAGGACAAGTCCTTTTCATATCCAAGACCAGTTCTACACTTGTTGTGGACAAGCTCTTCCCAAGGTCTGATGATGGGCTTGGGAAGTGCAGACTGAACTTCTGCATCTGCATGTAACCTTGCTGCTTTGTTTGGTACTAAATCTGAATGAACTGTAACATTATTAACATGCTGCTGATGGGTGGTTGTCTGAATGTTCTGAACAAGAACAGGTTCAGAATGGTGTCTATTTTGATGTAGCTCTTCTTGTTGTAGCTGTGATTCAAGCTGCAAAAAATCAATCTTTTCCTGTGCATTTTTTAGACATTTTTGAATGTCAGCAATAATGTCTTTATTGATTATGATTGCGCTTTCAGCAGTGGATATGATTAGAGTTCTCAATAACTCTAATATTCTTTCAAGCTTAGCCACTTTTCTTAGTAGTGAGCAAATAAAGAGTGTGAGCAATTATGCAATATCTTCTTCTACAACAATATCAAGCCTTAATGGTAGGCTTTGGAGCAACTGCTAAGACCAACTTTCAACATATACCATTTAAAAATTTGGCTAAAAATAGTGAGCTTAAACTGTTGGAGAGAAACTAAAAAGGTAGATTCCCAATGCAAAATGGTACATGTAAAGACATAAATAAATACTACCTCAACCTGTTTAAAAAATTGAATTCATGTCCTGTTCATGAGAACCTCAACTGGAGCTAATCCTTCCTCGCCCAGAAGGCGTAACTGGTATTTTCAGTGCCTTGTTTTTAATTTATGTAAATCTACAACACTGTTACTTATATGACATAACAACTGGCGTAGGGCGCACATTTATCACACCCAGAAACATACCCAGATATAATACCCTGAAAAGCATGCTCTCATCTGATCTGAACAATGATAAATCTTTTAGTATTATCTTCGGAATCTGGAAATGGAAATCCGTAGCAGCAGGAAAGCAATTAGATTATCAAAACCGCTGCTATTATTCGTACGTAGCCCTTACTTGAACTAGTTCCTTCAGAATTGATTGTTTGGCTAAATTCGGAAACACAATTAAACCTAGATATTTCTAGAAATAATCTGATGCAAAGCTCTTTAGAACATCCACATTCAACAACAAATTGCCTCCAAGAGCGTGAAGCAGCAACAAAATGAGCAATATCAGCAAGTGCCTCTAGATATTGAAGCACGTTTCTTACCATGTTCTCATCATACAGATGTCAACATTGTGGTGATGCTAGTGGGAAACAAGTCTGATTTACTGCATCTGAGAGTTGTTTCTGTTGAAGAAGGGAAATCGTTTGCGAAGAGAGAGAGCCTCTACTTCATGGAAACATCTGCATTGGACTCAACAAATGGGGAGAACTCCTTCACACAGGTGTTAACGCAGATTTATAAAATAGTGAGTAAAAGGAGCTTGGATACTGCAGAGGAAGCTTTATCAACACTACCAGGCAAGGGTCAGTCTATTTCTATCAATGGAAAGGATGAGTTCACTACCAAGAAGGCTGGATGCTGCTAGTTCTACCCATTGAATGCATTTTCTTTTTCTCCCCTCGTCAATATTTTTGTTAATCAGATAACTCTACCTCTTCACGCACATATTGGCGTCTATATAAGCCTTAAAGACATGCTGGGTTTGTTGACGAATGCGTGATCGAGAATAGCTCTGGCTCGCCCCAACGCTACTGTGGGTGATGTTTTCCTTTATGTTCAGAATCAAATACAGATCATTGTTGTTGCAACACAAAGTTTTGTGGTCCGCGGATCAAATCTAATGACATTTTTATTTCAAGAATATACGGAGCGTTCAGTTAGCAGTGTTCAGACATTTGTAACATCTTTCTCATGTGTTCTACATTAAGACAAAACCATACCAGCGTTCTGAATATTCAATGCAATTACAAAGTGTAAATACCAGCGTATTAGTGTAAACCCACGGAGCAACAATGGTATATTACTAGTGTATTGTTGGCACTGTGGTCGGCAGTTGGTGCGAAAACTTTGGTTGGAGGAATAAGTCGCGGGTTCCAACATGTGGTCCCATAACCCATCATCGAAACTTTAAAGTAAGTTGTCGCCTATAGAAGGCACGAAGAGGATCACCACACCAGCGTGTTATACGAGCAACAATGGAACTTTAAAGGAAGTTGCCGGTCTTCAAAACGCAGAGCTCAACGCAAAACAAGAAGCACATACCGAATATCTGATTTCTCCAAATTTATCATTAACATACACGCTGCAAGTTGACCAAACCTTACAACCAGTGCTAAATATCAGTTACACAATAGGACTTGCTGCTCTGTTTTAAGCTGTAACATTTCAAATTTAGTTTCGCCTGTTTTGCTACAATTCTATCAATTTTATATATTGTCAAAAAAGGCGATACGAATGCGTAGCTCTCGACTTCATACAATCATCCCATTCATTCAAAACACTGAATAATTTAGCTTACAGAAAAAATATTTAGTCTCGGGCGTTAAACGTTCAGGCGTTAAAATCTGCTTTCAAAATGCTTCAGGATTGTTCTGACAATATAAAAGAAACGTTTACCACTTTATCAGGATCAGCCGCCTTCAGAAACCTCACAAGGAATGTATGAAATGTTCACCATGTCAGAAAGTAGTGGATAGAGAGTAGAAGGCAGGACAGAGGTAGTGCAGCGCTGGAAGGACAGAGACGTTATGTCAAGACAGAGGAAGTGCAGCGCTGGAAGGACAAAGGCAGAGCAGTGCTGGAAGGACAGAGACGGTGGTCAGAACAACTTGGATAGCGCTGGTCAGGGAATAATGCACAGAGAATAATGGATAGCACTTCTTTCAGGAACGTTCATGGGCAGTGAGGCAGAGAAACATTCAAGTGAATATGGCAGAAATAAACTGCACAGAAAGGCCATAAATAAATGGCTCAAATTAATTATGCAGGGCAGGAATACACCTGCTCTGGTACCATGTTAAACACACATGGACAACTAGAGATATGAAAGATAAAACGTGCAATACAATTTTACTAACAATTGATATACATTTATAGTACAAGATGGTGACCGTTGCGATTCACATCCCAAGGTCTCTTGGACTGCTTTTTTCCATTCGACTTCCACACTAACCCATTAAGGATTAGGTGTCCAACAGCTGACAGCTAATCCTTGTGATTGGGTGAATTTATGTAAATAGATAAATTAGAAATATGAACAGTCATCGGGATATGAACTGAATAGTCTCTCCCTCGTGTATATAATAAAGACCTACCTGATGGAATAAAATACACGAATCATTTTTGCCTTATGAAGTTACCGCCTGGCTTGACAAGGAAAAATAAAACTAAGATATTATAAATAGGTGATGAACCCAAATCTCAAAAATAAAATTATCTCTTTGTACTTACTAATGTTAATAAGAAAACAAACATTGTTAAAATAAGAACAAATTCTCATGAGCTTGATAGTGAAATTGGGTGTTAGTCAATTCTTAAACCACCATGGAATGAAAGAGTCTGGTACCTTTTTGACACAGCTAAGAAGGGTGAAGATGAAAGCAAATTTCTTTTAGATTTCTCATCTTAAACTCACATTAGATTTATTTTTCAAAATATTTGTCACACTACCAACACTCTTAACCTTTTAACATAGTGAAACTATGGTGATCTTGGAATACTTCTACTAATCCTTTTCAAACATAGAAATAAAATATTAAACAATTATAAGTAATGCCTCACCTTCTTAAGATCTAGTAAACAATATCATTCTTAATATAAATTAATCACCATCATTATAATGAACATTTCTTTGTTCAATAATTTTCTATTAAAATTTTGTATTTATATGTAAAAAAAAGTAATAATATTTATTTAAAAATACAATTTGATTATATTATCTTGAAAATTTGTTAAATAAAACTAGTTTAAAATAAATTAAATTTTTATTGGTATCAGTATAATTGACTCTCACTTGAAATGAATTTACAATTAAAAATTTCAGTTAAATGGACATTTTTTTATTGTTATTATTATTGATTAAAAAATATAAATTTTATGCACAATGTTATATTTTTTAATATTATAAATATAGTTTTATAACTAGCACTGCAATGAGCGAAAAACATATTAAATTAACTCAAGAATTTATATCTCAAATCCAATTATTATATTGACAATTCTAATCCATGCTTATTATTGAGGTGAAAATATGAATAACAAATTGGGGCCATCTTATTTTTACAACATAATATTAAATAAAATATTAATGATTTATATTAAATAAAATAATAATCATAAATCAAATATTCTAAAGGGTTTATTAATTTATTGTCATTAATATTATGAAGTATTTGGCTAATTTTATTTTGACATATGTTATTTATTTGGCTAATTTTATTTTGACATATGTCATGTTGCATTTGGCTAGTTTTATTTTGACATATATCATATTATATTTAGCTAATTTTAATTTTATTTTAACATATGCCATATTAATTTTCTGGATGAATACTAATCTACACTCTTGAATTTACTAGATATTTTATCCATAAATATAGAAAAGCATCCATTAAGTTTCTTCATAAGATATTTTCCTAAAATAAAATAAAATAAAAATCCAACTGCAAATTGAATATGACTAAAAAGCATGATGCCATACTTATACATGATGTCAATACAAGAATAATGAAACATATTATCAAATCACCTTGAGGTTTGTGCCTTAGTGCGAGCTTTGAATTTGGAAACACTTTTGTTACAAGTAATCCTTCGCAAGCCATAGCCACCATCTCATTGTTGTATGTAATATCTGAGCTTATTTGCAAAACATACACCATTGAAAAAAAGTGTATTAATTCTAAATAAATTCTCATAATTAAGATGTGCAAATGTAATAATATAATATGTAATAATAAATAGATAATAACCGCAAGTCAATAACAACCCATGTGACATTATATTTAAATAATGACTTCACTTTTACAATTTTTGGTTTCAACGTTATGTAATGACTGCACTTTTACAAATTCGATTGATTATGAGATATCTTGTACATGTTGTTTTTATATATAAAGATTCCCACTTATTTTGAGATCATGAAATTATATTGAAGATCAAACTGTATTCTGATATTTATTTGAGACTTTATTCAATTTTAGAAAAAAATTATTGCATATTTATAGATATAATTTTCTTTGAAAATTTCATTTTTATTATTTTATTATATCAATAAATAGGAAGAGACAAAAGAACCTTCCTAATCCTTAGAGGAGTATATAATCTTATGGGATTTTTGGTAGTATAAAGTATTTTTTTTTTTTCAAATTAGAAGTTCATGTAAAATATTACTTATTTTTTCTCAACTTTACACATCAATATAACTAAATTCATAAATAGATATATTTTATTAAATTATTTACAAAATTGAAATTGAATATTTATATGGGAAAATAAAGTTTACATTATGTACACCATTTTAAAAGAGAATAAAGCAATATTTACAATAAATGAAGTCATTATTGTAATGGTGTGACCCGAATCATGGACTTAGATTACCCAACTTGATCAACTCTCCTTCACTCTACACAATGGGTTAGGTTCTTTGTTGACTTGCTCTTAACCATTAGCCTCTTCCCTACATCATTAAATCAAACATGATTGATGTACCTTTGTCTAGAACCTTATAAAATGTTGATTCCTAATCTTTGAGAACAAAATTTGTCTTGTCATTGATTTAAGAGTATGCTACAAAATATAGGAGAAAAGGTTGCTCAGTTCTACCTTTCCTTTTCCATATGCTCGACGCAACCTTTCCTCCCAAAACCCTTTGGATTTTTCCCATTTTCATGGTTGAAAAATCAAACTAATTGAGTTGGTTCCTAGTTGTGTTATTACATGTTTTTCACATGGTAGGAGGTTGAGCTTCAAGAAATAATGTTATTTGACTAAGTAATATTATTTTTTTCTCTTTTTTTTTTCTTTTTTTTTTTACTTTTTCTTTTTTTTTGTAACATTATTGCACATGAACCCACAAGATTTATGACAACCAATTACAAGGTGTTTTGTTATAGCACTTCTTGTGTGAAGGCGTCAGTTTGAAACCCCATGGGTACAAAACATTCAAGCATGTTAAGGGTTAGTGTGGCCTAGGCCGAATGCAACATATGTGGAAATTCCTTGTAGATTCAAACTTCTTATGTAATTTTCTAAAACAAAAGACTTGAATCTACTCTACTCATTAGCGGAAACAATTAATTGATTGAGAAATCACAAAACATGAGACAAGATTCAATCACATATGCTCAAAAATTTAACTAAGGGGAAATCTTGTTGCTCAAAACCCCTTCCTATCTGTATATTTCTCTAGATCAGAAAAATAGAGAAGATTTATAATTCTTGCTCAAGCTTGAGAAACCTCTACATTAATACAATCTCTCTCACTTCCTCACAAACTGACTCTGGAGAATACTTAGCCAATTTTGCTACCTATCAATCTCCTATTTCCTTGCATTGTTTCTCAAGGAATTAGCCCCCATTAATTAGGAAAATATCCATCATGAATTTTGCACTCCCTATAGGTCCTTCTCTGACTACATGCACAACCTGTACAACTCGGAAAATTATACAACTAATAGTACACTTCCCTTGAACTTCAATATCAACTAAGTAACTCCCTCTGTCCGCCTGTGCCAAAGACCAAACTGAGTGGTGCCTCTGAGGTATCTCAACACATGTTTGGTTTCCTTCCAATACAATTTGGTTTGCTTAACCATTGCTTGACTAAGTTGGTTAAATACATAACGCATGCCTGGTTGTGTGTTCACCAAATACACAAGTGAAACCACAAGCGTCTTATAGATGGTAGCCTCCGCTACTTCACCTGCAGTAGCATCTTCCTTCCTCAAATTCCCTACTAGAGGAGTCTCCATGGGTTTGTTGCTCTCCATATGGAACTTCTTCAGTATATCGTTGGCATACTTTCCCTAAGAGACAAACATTTCCTCATATCCTTGCCATAGTTTGGTACCAAGGAAATAATGCATGAGCATGAGATCCTTCATATTGAATTCTCTTGGAAGATCCTCTTTGCAAGATTTAACCAGATTCTCATCACCTGTTAGAATTAAATCATCAACATATGATACTATAATCACTAATTTACCTTCATCCACAATATGGTAAAGGTTTGCATCTACATCACTTTTGGTGAAGCCCAACCTAGTGAAATGGTTTTCGATCCTAGTCTACCAAGCACGACGTTCTTGTTTCAATCCATTAAACGCTCGCTTGAGTCTGCACACATGAAACTCTCTACAAAGGTCTCAAATCCTTTCGGTTTCTCAATGTACACCTCTTCCTCAATCAGTCCATTAAGGAAAGTTGTATTCACATCCATCTAATGTATCTTCCTTCCCATATGCACTGCAAGAGCTATAATTAATCTGATTGAATAGTACCTTGCTAATGGAGAAAAGGTTTCCCCTTAATCAATTCCCTCCACCTTAGAGAACCCCTTGGCCACAAATATGACCTTGGGTTTTGTTGTGTTGTACAACAATCCCCCATTTCTAAAACTTTTTACACAAAATTTTTAATAAGAAATGGGTCTCTTTTTAAATAAACTTAGTGAGATTTGTGATTTGATAAATAAGCCTGGTGTTGACCTCATTATAGAAAAGAAATAAAAGAAATAAAACATTTATCAAAAGGCCCGATGTAATTGATTCATTTTGAAAATTCTTTTGAATAAAGTATAAAGTGTTCCTTTGAAAAACATCATAAATAATTCTACATTGGGATAAAGCGATTGGAGATCGCGTATCACAATGACAAAGGAATACACATAAAAAGGTCCTCATCAAATCCTCTGATCTAATAAAGGTTATCACAATTGGAAATCGAAGGTATCATATGATAAAGAACTAAAGCACAAGTCGAACCCCCGATTGCGATTAATAAATAAGGCACGCATCTCAAGAATAAATCATTCGTAAAAATGGTTTGCATGCATAAGTCTTTTAAAATTAATAAATCAAACCAATCGAATGAAAACATACCCTACCTTATTATAGTTTCACTTTATCCCAATCGGAGATATTTGTCTCAAGTGATGAAGCCTTACCCTTTTGAAACTCTCGATTGTGATTTATGATTTATCGCCAATCGCCAATCGACGAAATCCAAAGACACGGTTGAGATAATCAATCAATATATGATCGATGCAAAGGGTATTTACGGTATTTATTGATTACGATTAGCAGCTTGAATGGTTATTAATTTCATAGTTAAGAGTGAATCCTTCAAGGATTTGACTTGTGGTGATTCTTATTTGCATCTGATTTATCATATGTCAATTGCATTAATTCCGTTCATTTTCATATTGGCTTTCAACGGTAATATCCCTATGTTAGGGTTTTTAATTTTCTGTGCAGAGTTTCTTTGAACTCATGAATCCAGAAAATATGGGGAAGAAATCTAAGAAGGCCAAGGCACCTCCTGTAATTAAAGAACCAGAGTCGAGCAAGAAGGGACTAATATCATATACAACATGCCTTGGTCTAAGAAATGCGAGTGGGGAAAGTATCTACAATTTGATAGAAGCAGAAGAGCCCGAAGAACTGGAAGAGGAAGCAACAACCGATTCCACCAGCAAATCAGAAGGAACTCTCAAAGGACGGGCTTGTTCATACCTTCACAGGATAGCAACGTGGGCCAAAATTTTTCCATACACTTATGTCGTTAGATGGATTTTCGAGAAAATCCCAACTACAGACTGAACATTTTCCATGGTTGATGGAAGAATATTCGGGTCATTTAAACCTGAATATCTCAGACAAATGTACCAACTACCTCCGGCCTAAGAAGCTCTATAACAAGGCATTTCTGGAAGCATTTGCAAAAGAAAATGACTTGGAATCAGACCCGATTAGACATTGCAGGCATTTCCAAAATAAACATAAGCATGAGTCATCAGGTAAGTATTATGTTGACTTGTTAGCCTCTTCATATTGCTATGCTGGCGCTATGATGTGTAGACTATGGGGACAACATGATTATACAAAATTTACTATAGATATGGACCCTTTAATGGAATTTGCGATTCAAGGTTATGTTATGGATTGAGCAAATATTCTATCTGATAGAATAGCCACTAAGATACTAGAATTCAGAAGGAAAATGTATGCAACTTCCCAGAACATTCCTCCTTTTTACTACAGTGCATATATTCTTGACATCATTTGTTTTAATTTTGAATACCCCGTTCTTGAATGGAAGTGGACTTCCCAAGGTCCTAATCCTATTCATATCTATCACAAATAGTTGTGGAAGGTCCACTATAAGAATCACTTATACAAAATTTGTAATGGTTTTTTCCTACCTGTATACCATTCTGTCTTCAATAAGCCTGCCCCTAGGATATCTCAGGAAGCAGCAATTGACCTAAAAGTAGTGGGCAGCTGGTTCAGAGCAGAGAAATTCACTTATGTAAGGATTTTTAGCAGTCTTACCAAACCTCATGTTCTTCCTCTATATGTTCCTGATAAACTATTAGCCCAAGAGTTAGCATATTAGATAACAGTTGAAGGAACATCAAAAACACTGAGGGATTCCAAGAAACATATGTGACCTGCATTCCCCCATCGGTGTGGAATTTTTACCTTACATGATTATAAACATGCAGATAAAGAGGCAGATAAGATTCAGATGCTAAATCTTGCAACCATTCCAAATAAGCAATATGACCCAAGGAAGGTTGCCTATAATGTTACTTCTCAAGCTAAACTCACTAGATTTGATCATGAAGAAAATGACTTTGATGATTTGTTTTCTTCAACTGAACTATTTTGCTAGGTTAAAGGATTGGCTAGTACCAAATACGGAGAAGAGGGACTAGAAAAATTCAATAGGCTTAGAGCCTAGAGATTACAAACTCTGCCTTTGGATTTATTAGCTACAACCCCAACTGTTCAGCCACAAACTCAAAGTAAACATAAAGTTGTTGATAATACTCCTGTAGTGGAGAAGGTTCCCGAAAAGGAAAAGTTGCTAGAGCAGGAGAAGAGACAAGAAACAAGTAGCGGACCCCTTGATTCAAACATTTATGTTGATCCTAAACTAATGAAGGAATGGTGGCAATTTGATTCCATCATTAGTAATACTGAGAGCATTCAAGGGTTTAGTACACCGGAGGTGACCACTACTCATAAATCAGTAATCAACATAGTTCCTATTGAAGGAACAAGCGACCCACCAATGATCCATAAGGACTTAGAAATAATCCCTGAAAATCCTTCGATGAGATTGTTTTACACATAGAAGAGATACCACCATTAAATGTCTTCTACAGCCCTAAGCATAGGGTTGTAATCAAAAGATAAAGGAAAAAGAGGAAAATTGATGACTTTCCTCTTTTGACTTCACAAATGGAGATGATAAATGTGGTATGGAGAGAGGAAGCTAATCCTTCTGAAGATCTCACCAAACTTTCTCAGTATGCTGGAGCATACACAACGACCACAATGGGTACATCATCAGAGGTCAGTAACTTACTAAAATAAAAAGACAAAGCAATCAGTTTGCTAGAAGCATAAGCACAGGAGAAATAACAGAAGATAGAACAGCTGGAACAATAATTAGCAGTTCGGAATCAGCTAAATGAGCAGTTGAATGAGAAATTGCTCAAAGAAAAGCAAAGGATTGACGAGTAAGCAATTCATAAGCAACAGGAGTTATCCCAAGCATTGAGTAAGTTGCAGTTATTAAATGAACAGTTGAGTAAATCGAAGGAAGAACAAATCGTTTAACTGACAGTTCAGATAGAATGATTCAAAGAATATCCGCAAGTGGGAGAATTCAGATCTGATGCTCTAGAAATTACCAGGGCATTGTCTAGGCAGTTAAGCCTACTATGTCATAATATCTCACTAATTCTTCCTCTGTGTGAAATTTCATCATCCATGGTTGACAAATCAATAGATGCGAGACTAGACTTCGAAAGAGCAGATGAAAGATTAACAATTTTTCTCTCTTGGCAAGAATCTAAAAAGGGAAAAGCTGCTAATCTACCACACATCTGGGAATCACATAAAGAAATTCTATTTACTGAATGGAAATCTCAGCTAATGAAAGCTGAAAGAGAAACATCAAGATGCAGATCAACAACAAGCAACCTGGTTGAATTAATTAATAACAGACTTTATTTATCAAATTTAATAACAGAGTGTTCTCTAGGAAAAAATCCACTAGTAAAAGCATTAGAACAGATGTGGAAACAAGAGCTGGAGTAGAGAGAAAAATTGATCGCAGGTATTCAAAGTTTAACATGGGAAACCTTTTGGTTTTTCCTTGTCAAACCATATAGTCAGTGGACAGCAATGAAGTGCATCACCAATGTGATTGGCCACATGATTCTGAACTTAATAATGCCACATACACCGTTTAGTTACACTCGTGCATGAGTCATCCACCAGAAATTCAGCTGATGCTCGCCTTTTCTCAGCTCTGATGACAAGATGATTAGCTAATACAGTGAAGCATTTTTAACTGACTGCAACATGCCTATTTCAAGATGATTTTCAGATTTTTGTGATTTGGTTATACCAGCGCATAGCATATTTCTTTCATAGTTTGTTATTTTTAGTATTTATAGACCCTTTCATGTTTCTAGAAAGGGTCCTAAAATTTTTGTATTAATACTTGAATCGGAGGTTGCACTACCGTGCTTCCAATATATTTACTTTTATAAAAACTGGACCTGAATTCTGATTTTTGATAAAGAATGCTTTTATGCGATATGCACTATTGCTTCTTGTGAAAGTATTCCCAAGTTAAAAGGCAATATTTGAATGCGATTCATATCGGAGGAGACTCAAATGCATACAATACTACTATCTGTGTTTTTTCTTCATGTTTTTATGTGAATTGGCATTTATTTATTTTACTATTATTGATATATGTATATGTTCTTACAACAATTCTTTGACTTATCACTATTGAATGTTTAAGATTTGTTATCTTTCATATATATGTTCGTCAGTAATATATAACGATTAGTGTGATAATTTTTTAATTATTACTTTGTCCAACTACTTGAACAAAATAATTATCATACGAATGAATATTTTTATTTATGAGTAAGTCATCTATATGTTTACTTGTCAATAAGAACCATCAAAAATTGCACTAGGAGAAACACTTCCCAGGATAGATGAGTTACTTTTATATTGTTGCATTTTAGAATAGATCATTTATCATTCCCATTACATACTATAAATTGATCACTTATCCATCCCACTTATATATCATTGGGAAATTGATCCCATTATATCCAATTAGAGCCAGCACACCAAACGGAAAAGGAGTTGCTTTAAGGTCTAGACTGGGTGGCTTTCCCTGATGTTGGGGCAATGATTTTCGAGGCATCAACATTTTTGGCACTTGAAGGAGGGCCTAAACTGTGAATGGTGAGCAAATCCAAATCTATAATCCATTCTGAGAGTAAATCTCCCTCCACCTCACCTCTGACTTCTCCCTCGCATGCTAAATCTCCAGTTTCTTAGCGAGAAGTTTAGAAAACAACAACCACTGTTGAACCCCAAAACATCTCAAATAAATCAGCTCTAGAATCTCCTGAAGTATAGTCTCTAATTCATAAGCTTCAAGGATTCTCAATATCACCACAGAAATCTGAGTTATCCCAAGGTAGTGTGACTTCGCAATTCTTTCCTTCTCATCCCCTTACCAAACTTCAGAGTGAAAAGTTTGGTATTGAACCTACTGAATTCCCTTTTCCTAAAAGAAAAAGAGCACCGAAGACAACAGAAGGGTCTATGTTATTAAACGAACTCACAAAAAGATAGAAAAGATAGATCAACACCTTAGAATTCAGCCTCTTCGAGGGGGAAACCTCCTTTACATTATACAAATGAATGATTCTTTGATGATTTAAATGACAAAACCTCCTTTATATATATAGGAGTCTAAGGATTCACAATATAACCCAGTCGACCTAACAAGAATAATATAAAGGCACAAAAATAACAATAGAGGGACTCTTTGCGGCACAGTAATAAAAATATGGGGACAATAGGGGCATAACAATATTAATAAGGGATACAACTAAAATAGTAATGGGGTAATCACTAGTATTATAGGGACCTAACATGCCCCTCTCCTTCAAAAAAGTGTTGTCCTCAATGCTTAAATAGTTTTGGATGCTTATGTATAAAATTCTCATCCTCCCATGTGGAATCTTCAGCAGATAAGTTCTTCCACTTGATGAGATACTCCAAAATTGATTCATTTCTTAGCTATCGAGTTCTTGTTTCTGTGACTGCTTCTGGTTCCAATATAATTTTTCCTTCCTCGTCAAGTTCTGGCAATATTATTTGAACTGGGAGCTTGTCGCCTATAACCTTCTTTAAACATGAAACATGGAAAACTGGGTGCACTCGAGACACTACAGGAAGCTCCAATTTGTATGCCATATTACCAATATTTTGCAACACCGTATATGGACCATAATACTTTGGTGATAATTTATTATCCTTCTTAGCTTTCTTGAGGGACATTTGTTTATATGATTGTAGCCATAGGAATACCCAATCAACTACATCAAAACTTCTTTCGCTGCAATGTTGATCTTCTTGTTGTTTCATTCTATTCTGTTCCAACACGAGGTTATCCTTTAAGAGTTGGAGGACTTATTGTTTATGTTCGATGTGATGTTCCATTGCTTGAACCTTAGAATTTTCTCTTAAATATGATGTGATGGATGGTGGCTGATATCCAGAAAGTACCATAAATGGGGTCATTTTTGTTGCTGTATGGAAGGAAGTGTTATACCACCATTCAGCTAGAGGCAACCATTTGACATTGTGTCTGTTTATTAGATACAAAGAAATGAAGATATCCTTCCAAACATTTGTTTACTATCTCAGTTTGCCCATCAGATTGAGGATGATAAGATGGGCTATGAGCTAACTGAGTACCAAGACAAGAAAATAATTATGTCCAAAAATTTCCAGTGAAAATGGGATCACTGTCACTTACAATAATCTTTGTGTTTCCATGTAGCTTTTGAATTGTTTCCATAAATGCAGTAGAAATTGTACTGCCTTTAAATGGATGTGATAACGCATAAAAGTGTGCATACTTGGTAATTTTGTCAACTACCACCATGATGACACTCTTTCCCTCAAACTTGGGTAAACCTGTGATAAAATCCATTGAAGCCTCCTCCCAACATTGGCTTGGAATGGATAAAGGTTGTAATAGACCCGGGATCTTAATTGTTTCAACTTTCTTTTGTTGGCAAACCAAACATTCTGCCACAAACTTTTGAATATCCGATTTAAGGCCATCCCAAAATTCCTTCTTAACCCTGTGGTAAGTTTTTAAAAATCGTGAGTGCCCTCTTAAGGGCGAAGTGTGCAATTCCATAAGAATTTTTTGTTTGAGTTGCGAATTCTTACCGAGGTATAAGTGATCTTTGTACCATAACGAATCATTTTGCTAGCTAAATGTATCAGATGTACTGGAATCTTGTTGTAACTTTCGAATAAGTGCCCATACTTCTTCATCATTCTTCCATTCCTCCCTTGCTTCGTTTATCCAATTTGGTTGGATAATAAAAATGGCACACAACAATGCTTCCACATCCTCATCCTTTCTTGAGAGTGCATCTGCCACCACATTTTGCTTCCCTTTTTTGTAGATGATTTCAAAGTCATAACCCAACATCGTTGTGACCCACTTTTGTTGCTCTTCAAAGGATAATCTTTGTTCTAAAAAGTATTTAAGGATATCATGATCCGTTTTTACCTTGAAGTGTCTTCCCATTAGGTAGGGTTGTCATTTTTTAAGTGCATGTAGTATTGCCAACATTTCCTTCTCATAAATATCTTTGTGTAAAAGCTTGTTTTCCACTAAAAAACTCAGAGCGGAGCAGAGTGGAGCGTGAAGACCTAGGACTACTGCGAGCAGCTGCTGCGCCGCCACCTCGGCCTGGGCCGCGAGGCCTGCTTTCCGGGCCCTGGCTTCAGCCATGGCCCAAACAGATCCTTCCCATGGGGATGCGGAGAAAGCCTTTTCTGATCTGGTAAAGTCTCTTCCCCCTGCCCGACCGAAACCAACAACTTCAAAATTTGTTAAGAAGCTGGATATTCTCCAAGAAGTTCAGCTGCCTCCATCTCTTCCTTGAATGGCAGCTCTATCACTAGCAGAAAAAGGTCTCATAGGACATTTTACAGGCTTATGGCCTTCACCAAGAACAGTCCAATGATGGGTGGAAAGGAACTGGTCCGATAAAATACAAGGAAAGATTTCAATTCGCTTATGTGGAAAAGGTTACTATACCTTTCATTTTGAAACCAAAGCAGATAAGGACCTGATATTCAGGAATGGGCCCTATTTCATGGACTCTCGAGGGTTATATCTAAACAAGTGGACCCCTGATTTCGATCCTGAGCTAGACATCCCTAATGCGGTTCCGGTATGGGTCTGTCTTCCCTATCTGCCCTTGCATTGTTGGGGAGATGAATCAGTCAAAGCAATCGGGAATGCAGTAGGAAAATACATTGACAGAAGTGAGCCCAAAGACAACATGCAAGCCTGTGCAAGGATCTGCGTAGAAGTGGACCTCGGAAAAGGACTGCCGGAAGCCATCAAGCTGAAGGTGGATGAATGGAGCTACATACAGCAGTTAGATTACGAGCAAATACCCTTTAAATGCAAGGTATGTCATGAATACGGTCATTTTGCTAATAGATGCACTAAAGTAACCAACTTGGAAACTGAAGACCAAGTAGGACAATGGGAAACTGTGAAAAAAAAGAAAGCAGCACCACCGTCCAAATCTGAACCATCCTCTGAACATCCGGGCTCTTCCTCCCACCGCCCCAATTCTCCCCCTCCCAAACCCTCGGGCCCTTCCTAAGACCCCTCCTTCCCCTCATCCTCCAACCCTTTCCTTATTTTATCTTCTGATGATCCTCAATCTGACCAGCCCTCCTTCGAATTGTCCGATCCACCCTTGATTACCTCGATTCTCTCTCAGCCTTCCTCTGACCCTCCCCCTCCCAGAACCACTAGAATTTCTTCAAAAGATATTGGCGCTTCAAGTGATCTCCATAAGAAGCTTGGACCAGGAAGAAAGTCAGCCAAACAGCATTGGGAAGAAAGCACGCAAAAGGATATTGCCCTTGGGATCCAAACCCCTATGGACTCCTTCATGACAGGATCCCAAGAAAAAGAAACAGCAGGAAAAGACCATGAGAGGCGAGCACCTCCTCGCTCGAATGCCCCATGATGAAGCTCTTATCTTGGAACAATAGGGGCATGGGGCACCCCTCCAAATCAGCTGCCTTACGAGATCTTCTCCAAATAGAAAGACCTGAAATTATTCTGATACAAGAAACCAAACAAAGTCAAAGTGAAATGCAGAGAATTGTAGATGCCCAAAAAAACTTCTCAGGGGCCAGCAGCAACTCCAGAGGAGCATCTAGAGGAATTACAACCATGTGGAATAACCAACACTGGGATTGCAAGTCATCCTTTCTCAATCAAAACTGGTTAAAGACTAATCTAAGTAACAAAGATGAGAGCTGCGACCTCATTATTTACAATGTCTACATCCCCAATCATTATCGAGAAAAGGAACAGTGTTGGAAGGATCTGAAAGAAGATATAGACAACGAGCAGAACCCAAATATCATACTAGCTGGAGACTTCAACTTAGTCCTCCACGCGAATGAGAAAAGAGGGGGCAATTTCACCCACGACCCCTTCAGAAGTCAACTGGAAGGAATAATGTCTGAACACGAATTGATGGATATTATTCCAAAAAATCGAAAATACACCTGGAATAATAGAAGGTTGGGACCAAGCAATATCATGGAACGATTGGATAGAATTCTGGTTAACATCTCCCTTCTTTCCTCCTTTGTTGCGGGTCACACAAAAATTCTCAGTGCTACGGCCTCAGACCACTTTCCCATCCTCCTAACGTTGGACTCCCATTCTCAGCTGGGACCAATCCCGTTCAGGTATAATCCACTATGGTGAAACAATGCTGAGGCTGAAGCTATTATAGAAGCAACCTGGAAACATCATGTAGAAGGCTCTCCTAGCCATATATGGGAAACAAAAATCAGAAGCACAAGAAAAGCTCTCAAAGACTGGGCAAAAGTCAGCTATCAAGAGCCAGAAAAGATTAAAAAAAAAATACAGCAAGACTTGGAGGAAATCCAAAAACAAATTGAAGATCAAGGGTTCACCCACCAGCTAAAAAACAAGGAATGGGAAACACAAGGGCAGCTAATGCACATCAAGAGAGCGGAAGAAACCAAGTGGAGAATTAAATCAAGACAACTATGGCTGAAAGAAGGAGACAAAAACACAGTTTACTTCCACAAGCAAGCCACAGTCAGGAAGGTAAGGAACAATGTAAATGCTATTACGGATAGTCAAGGCAGCCAACATAACGATCAAGAATCCATCAAAAGAGCCGCCTCCCTTCACTTCAAAAGCCTCCTCACGGAAAACCAAGAAGAAACCGACTATGTTGCGTTGTTGCAACATCTTCCGAAAGGCATTTCTCAAGAGGCAAATGACAGTTTAAACCGAGAAATAATGGAGGAGGAAATCAGGAAAGCTATCTAGACCCTACAACCAGACAAGTCTCTAGGCCCAGATGGTTTCCCAATCAATTTTTACAGGGATCATTGGCACCTGATAAGAAAAGACCTTGCAAAGATGTTGAGGGGAATTCAAAGAAAAGGGAAAATGGGGGGCTTCACAAACTCAACCTTCCTCGCCCTCATTCCCAAGGAAAATCAACCCACATCCTTCTCAGGTTTCGACCAATTTCTCTATGTAACTCCTCATATAAGATTTTCACGAAAATCATAGCTTCTAGACTCCAACCCCTCCTTCCATCCCTTATCTCTGAAAATCAAGGGGGCTTCCTATCTGATAGGCAAATTCATGACACAATTACCTTGGTCCAAGAAGCCATTCATTCCAGCACATCTAGGCAAGAGAAAGGTTTCGTTCTCAAGCTCGACTTAGCCAATGCATTTGACCGGGTAAGACACTCCTTCTTGTTCGCTGTCTTGAGGAAAATGGGATTCAATTCTACCTTTATCAATACCATTGCCGCCTGCATATCAGGCCCTTGGATTTCGCCTCTGATTAATGGGCGCCCTTGTGATGCCTTCCAATCCTCTCGAGGGTTAAGGCAAGGCTGCCCTCTCTCCCCTTATCTCTTCATTCTTATGGCTGAATCCTTTAGCAGTGCTCTAGACCACAACAGAAGAGTTGGTCTCATCTCCGGCATCAAATTCGGGAACGGAGTCAAGAACATCAACCACTCCCAATTTGCTAACGACACTCTCCTGATTGGAGGAGCATCCACTACCATTGCAAGGCGCTTCAAGACTCTCCTCAATCAATTTATGGAGTACTCAGGGGGAGAGGTCAACTTTCATAAAAGTTGCATCTATGGCTGGAATATTTCCAACCAAACTGCACACAGCATTGCCAACATCTTTGGAGTTGCCTATAAAGCAAACTGGGACCACTTCACCTACCTAGGGATGCCGGTCAGCCTGGGACCATTAAAAGCTGCTACTTGGAATGAAATAATAGACAAATTCAAGAGGAAGATCCAGCAATGGGGAACTCAATGGCTCAATCCAGCAGGCAGAATAATTCTTCTCAAATAAGGTATATCCTCCTTACCTCTATACCGATTTACTCTTTATCAAGCTCCTGCTATATTTCATCATAAGCTGGAAATAGCCCTCTGAAATTTCTTATGGCAAGGAGGGAAAAAAGAAAAAAATAGATTTAATTTGGTTAGTTGGAAAAGTGTAATCCAATCTCAGGACAGAGGGGGTCTGGGAATTAGAGCCCCCAAAATCCTAAATTTGGCATTTGGGATCAAAATGGCCTAGAGGTTAATCAATGAGCCAAAAGCCTGGTGGAAACAGGTCATAGAAAGCAAATACCTCAATGGCAAAAGGCAAAGACTTCTTGAAATAGACATTCCCAACAGAGATTCCACCAAAATTTGGCATCTCTGCAAGAAAGCAATCCCCTTCCTCAATCAAAACATCTCAAAGATCCCTGGAGGAGGGGACAGCATCAACTATGCCACTGACAAGATAATGGGTCTTCAACCTCTAAATACAATTGAAGAAGCCATCCCCTTCATACACCATCTCAATTGTAAAGGCATCCAGAGGCTAGACCAAATATCGAAATGGGATGTAGATACAGGAGCCTGGACTAATTGGGAATTTCCAGCCACTCCATCAACTTTAGAAGCAAGCCTCAAAGCCCTCCAAAAAAATCTTCAGAACAGAGCCCCCATAAAAAAAGGAGCAGCAGACGGATTTCGATGGGACCCCACGGGTTCAAGCTACACCATCAAGTCTGGGTATCACTATATCTGTAATAGCACTTATCAGGTCCCCATTTGGAACCATTGGCGGATAATCTGGAAATCTGAGGCTATCCCCAAAATCAAATTCTTCACTTGGCTGTTGCTAAAAGGCAAAGTCCTCACATCTGAAAACTTAAGAAACAGAGGGATCAACGGTCCTTCAAGATGCCCCAACTGCTGCTCAGCAGAGGAAACAATTCAACACTTGTTCCTTGACTTCCCCTTCGCCAAGAGATGCTGGATCAATTTGTCCTCCTTGGGCAATATAAATTGGCAACCCCAACAGAACATTTCAGAGGCAATACACGAATGGAAAAAGAACTGCCCATGGAAAGACAAGAGGAGCAAGATTGTTAAAAGAATTTGGGCTATCATTCCTCATAACCTACTCTGGAGAATTTGGCTCACAAGAAACAAAAAGATCTTCCAAAACAAAGAGAGCAATGTTCGAACGACATGCAATAAAGCCCACACCTTGGCGCAAGAGACAATAGCAGCAAAGTATAAAGGAAAAATCCAAGCAGCAGATTACTCAGTGGAAGAAAGATCAGTTATCAGGCACATTCTAGACCGACTAGGTCAACATCAGGAGACTCAGAGAACTGACAGACAGCAGCAAGCACAAACCAGGGAGTGGGAAATCAGACTTCCAGCTCAGGATTACAAGATGTGGATTCAGAGCAGTAATTGTCCAACTCTATACTTTGATGGTGCATCAAAGTCCAACCCAGGCCAAGCAGGAGCGGGAGGAGTTATATTAAATGAGTCTGGGGATGAAATCTGCAGCTATGAATGGAGCTTGGGAAGAAAAACAAACAACAATGCAGAGGTATTAGCCCTATATCAAGTACTAATACAATTAAAAAATATGGGTATCAGAAAGGCATTAGTTTTTGGGGACTCTGCAATAATTATTCGCCTTATGAACTACAATCAGCGATCTCCCAATAGTAACCTCCAGCAACACATTGAGCGCATCAAACTCCTCCTCAATCACTTTGAACACATCAAGTTCTATCACATACTTTGCACGCTAAACATGAAAGCAGACAAGTGCGCGAATAATGCAGTAGGAAAGTAGGAAGGTGTGTTAAGGCACAACAATAGAGAAACTTTTCAGCCCCTGCCATGACTCAGAACAATCCTGGTACTGCCCAGATTCGCTTGGTCATCAAGTGTGCGAAGGGCATGGACTCCACAGTCTCAGGACAAACTGCAGAAAGTGTATTATGCACAACCAGTCAAATCTGAACCTCGATAGAGGTAATCACCTGTCAACAAGGAAAAACAACTCAATTCAGCGCCGACACGAAGCTTGAAAATACAGCAAAAGAAGATTGTCTGAAAGATTTGGGGCAGAACCTCGCCATTCCCGTGATTCCGACTCTAGTTTGGCATTCTACCCATTGTTTGATCCATTCTATAAATATGAGCATCAGCAACCAAAGCGTCACCCATCACGATCAAGAGACTGTGCAGCAACATCTATTTGAAGTAGGCATTTTTACTCAGAGTCTCAGAAGGAACAATCCTCTGGTATCGCCTCACTTTATTCTGTCTAGTTTTATTCTAACTACTGTTGCGGTGATCTACAGGAACGCTCAAGTTTGTCTCAGTAGGGCGTCTCGTCTTGCAGCTCCTCCATCTAATCATTCTGCGCCCTCCCCTCTTCGTCTCTTTCCGGCATTCTTAGTTCTCCCCTTCTCATTCTTCCTCTGTCTCAACCCTTCTCCCACCGCCCGTCTCTTCAGTGAGCTCTCATCAGCTCCCTCCCCTCTCCTTTTCTCCGCCCTCACCTCTGATATTCCCTTCTGTCCCGTCTGCCTCTCCCCCATCTGACCACTGGTCTATTTCCCCTCAGTCTCGTGCAATAAGCCCTCTCCCAATCTCTCATCTGTAACAGTTGCTCTGAAAGCGGGATACTCTTTTTCTCCCGACAGCGTTTCCAGAACCTATCATCACGTCAGAGCATCCAATAACGTTCTCAATTCTCCCGCCCACTTGGCCTCTATTTTCACCTACCTCCCCTACCGCATCATTCTCCCTTCAATGGCACGCAGTGAGGATTGTTTTCACTGTGCTGATCTGCAAGTTGAGTTAGAAGAAATAAGGACTCAGCAGTCAATGTTAGATGAAAAGCAAATATTATTGGACGCAAGATTAGAAGAGCACGATAGGCGTCTTGACGAGCAAAGCAGGAGAATCTTTGAACAGGACCGTATTAACACTGAAAAATATAAAGCAGAAATCCAGCTCTTCATGCACAAGGCTGCCTCCCTCCAAGAGCAATTCAGGCAGCTCATAAACCGCTGCGCCCATGCCGAAGAATCAATTTCCATTCTAAAATTCATGATGGAAAAGAACGCCATTGCCACCAGCGTCAAGCAAGAAGCTAAAGATGACAAGCCGGAGGAATCAACGGCAAGACACATCCAACACATCATGATTGACTTAATGAACTTTAAATGTATCTTTTTGTTATTCTCCTTTATTAGAATCTATAGTAGTGTTGTTTTTAATAGTAGCAAAAAAAGCAAACTAAGGATCAAGGGGGTAGCCTCTTTTTGTAAACCCCTTGCTCTTTCTCAGTCTGCGCATATTATGTACCAGAGGATTCGAAATCCCTGCTTTTTTCAGAATATAATACATAGCAACCGACCATTTCAAAAAAAAAAAATATCTTTGTGTAAAAACTTTCCCTTGATTGGATGACTTTCAAAAGCAATGGGTCTTTCATCTTGCATTAAAACAACACCAATTCCATTTCCTGAAGCATCACATTCCACAATAAAGGTTTTGTGAAGTCCGGTGTAGCTAAGACCGG
The DNA here is from genome assembly GCA_000404065.3 of Pinus taeda. Taxonomy (NCBI): domain Eukaryota; kingdom Viridiplantae; phylum Streptophyta; class Pinopsida; order Pinales; family Pinaceae; genus Pinus; species Pinus taeda. Next base: position 26,156 of record APFE031161263.1, read on the forward strand.
TGCTTGGCACATTGCCTCTTTAAGATGTTCAAAGGCCTTTGTTGCTTCTGGAATCCATGAAAATTCATCTTTCTTCAATAATGTTGTTAGAGGTGCTGTTATTCTTCCATAATTCTTAACAAACTTGCGATAAATACCCTGTCAACCCGAGAAATCCTCGCAGATGCTTTATGGATGTGGGGATTTTCCATTCCTTAATGGCTTTAATTTTGCTAGGGTCTACCTTAACTCCTTCTTGAGATACAATATGACCCAGATATTCCACCTCTTGGACTCCAAAGAAACATTTGGATCTTTTTGCATATAATTGTTTCTCCTCCAACAGTTGTAGCACCCTGTCAACATGTTCAACATGATCCTTCCAAGACTTGCTGTAGATTAGTATATCATCAAAAAATACTAACAAAAATTTTCTAAGGAAGGGTTTGAAAATTGAATTCATCAAAAATTGAAATGTAGAAGGTGCATTGGTAAGGCCAAAAGGCATGACCAAAAATTCATAATGACCCTCATGAGTTCTAAATGTTGTTTTCGGAATGTCTTCAGACTTCATTCTGATTTGATGATATCCTGAACAAAGATCCAACTTGGTGAAGTAAATTGATCCATGCAATTCATCCAGTAATTCATCAATGATAGGAATGGGAAACTTATCTTTAATAGTGA
>APFE031161263.1:30021-159365 GCA_000404065.3 Pinus taeda
CTATGGAGTCACAATATAACCCAACCGACCTAACAATAATAATATAAAGCCACAAAAATAACAATAGAGGGATTCTATGGGGCACAGTAATAAAAATATGGGGACAATAGGGGCTCAAAAATATTAATAAGGGATACAACTACAATAGTAATGGGGTAATCACTAGTATTATAGGGACCTAACGCAAATAGTGCACATACATTTCATTAGTTTACTAGCCCTAGTTGATAATTCATGTAAGTAATTTAACACCAATTAAATTACCAAACATGTTTCATGTTATAAATAATCATATTAATAATAAATACCATTATATTATAAGTTTGTTACAAGATGGGGTCGTAAAGCTACAATATATCTTGACAGATGAATAGGTAGTTTATGTTTTGACTAAATCTCTTCCCAATAAGAAGCTTAAGTATTTGAGAAGCAAGCTTGGATTGGTTAATATTTCCCATTTGATTAAGAGCGAGAGATGATGAGTTTTTGTACCTTAGGCTAAATAATTTGTATGATGGTACTTGTGGTTGGTATCTTGGTAGGTATCCTCGGTGATACCTAGATCCCTGCTTGAGTTGGTGTCTTGATAGGCAGCCTAGATGACACCTAGATGCCTGTTGAGTTGGTGTCTTGGAAGGTAGCCTAGATGACACCTGGATCCCTATTGAGTTGGTGTCTTGGTAGGTAGCTTAGATGACACCTGGATCCTTGTTGATTTGGTGCCTTGGCAGGTAGCCTAGATGACACTTGGATCCCTGTTGAGTTGGTGTCTTAGCAGGTAGCCTACATGACACATGGATCCCTACTGAGTTGGTGTCTTGGCAGATAGCCTAGATGACACTTGGATCCCTATTGATTTGGTGTCTTGGAAGGTATCCTAGATGACACCTGGATCTTTGTTTGGCTGGTACCTTAGCCTAGATGGTACCTAGATCCCTTGATGGGTTGACACTTTGGTAGTTAGCCTAGATTGTATCAATATCTATAGCATTGTATATGTTGATTGTGATATTGTTCATATAACATTTCAACTTGAGGTCATCCTTGTACTGTTTGTACAATTATGAATGCCTCCCTAGTGAAGAGGGAGGGTTGAGAAATGTAACTATGCTCGGTCTTCATAATTTTTATTATACTTACATCATTATATATTTATTGTAAAAGAAAAAGAAAATATAATTTTGAAAGCATGGGTTTCTTACTCTATTTTATTTTTTCAATTAGGTCAAGGATGTTCTTCATGCTCTAGGGTTTATTGAGTCAATATAGTCCTTGTCATATGCATAATATCCTCACAGGAACATTGTATCAAGAAAGAAATATTAAATTTGATTTTAAAATGTCATCTTTGGACTACCAAAACTAAGTCAACCCTGTCAGTTAAGTCGGCTTATAAGAGGCCTATTTGACCACACAAGATGGGTATATATTGGAAGAGAATTCGACCTAATGAGACACTAAGTGAAGCAAGTTCGATATGCACCTAGAACAGAAGAAAAAAACAAATGCAAAGGCAAGGAATCAGAGGAAGAACCTAAGTGAAGAAGGAGAGACACAAATATGGTCCATTTCACCTCACACGTGCGAGATTTTTAGGGTTTCTGGTACAACTGCAAGTCCAAAAATTGAAAGTCGAGTTTAAGACCTAATCTAGAGGGTTGAAGCTTTGTCGAATCATAGAAGTAAATAACTTTGAATTTCGTTGAGTTTGATAGAGTTTGACTCTTTTGGAGAAGATACTTTGGAGAGCTGACCTGGTGGAAGTCTTGGTCTTGTCTTTATGTCTTGGATGTCTCATTTTGACTTGGTTCTATAAGAAGAAAAAGAGTTTGACTGGGTTTTCCCCTAGGAGAGGGGTTTTTCCCTAGATGAGAGCCTATATCTTGTGTCTTTTTTTCTTTTGATCTTCATACATTTATTAATTGGTAATTACTTGATGAAAGAATAAATAATTAAGAATTAAAGGACAACACATAATCACAAGTAATTATCAAGAAAAAAGGAATAAAAAATCCTAATTTCCATCCACATTGATTTCTCGATAAGATAAACCTAGGTCACCTCAAAAGAACTTGATGAAAAAATTGTTCAAGGAGAATTAACAGATATAAATAGCAACAGAACCATGGTACATATTTAATAACTCTTATCCATTAATAATAAACAAGATCAAATACAAATAAAACACATTTAGTAGTGTGTATCATTAAATTTAACCAATAATCATCCATGAAATATAACCCTCCACGCCATAAACTCTCCAAGAGAAAAATCGCTCAACTAGTGCTCCATCATGAGTTAGATAAAAAAAATACAAGAGAAGTTACATCTCTCCAATGTGCAATGATCTCAAGTGAGTAGAATAATCCCCTATTTAAAGTAGAGTAACCAAGTTTTTTTCCTCCATCAGGCTATTAATTCACTAAAATACCCTAAAATGACATTAATCCATGATATAACATGGATAAGTCATCAAGATGACCCAAAAAATAGCCTCAAAAATGAAAATATAATGCCATAAAATGAAAAATACTCCATAAAAAGGCACTTGTGTGAGTGTAGAGGCCTCCAAAAGATTATGCCATCTCCAAAAGTCATGTCTCTCCTCAAAAGGTGAAAAAACCATCAAAGTGACATGTTTCCTAGTCCAAGGGTCATGTCTCAGAATCAAAAGTTATGACACATCATGAAAAGGTACCTCTCTAAGCCCAAAATCATCTATCCAAGACCCACGTCAAGGACAAGGTATCATTTCAATTCCAAGAAACAATGTCCTATCTCAAGCAAGCAACGTGCAAGGTGACAAAAGTGCAGAGATGTTTCGATTCACCATCAAGCCCGACACTCATCATTAGGTGTCCAGTGTTCATTAATGAAATGTCGGTTTCATCACCAACACCCTCCAAAGGACCATGTAAAAGTATGGCATCATCAAGCACAACTCAAGGAAGTTAGGTGAGGTCAATCCATCATGCATAAAATAGTCAATGAAACATAGGAAATGAAATATATTTAATGCATAAGACATGTAAGTAGATCACATTAGATATATTATTCAAACTTCACACTAGCTCATGAACTTATACAACTTGTTATATTTAGGTATGGGGGGGTGATCGACTACCCCTATTAGTTTCTTCCAAACTTTAGGGGAGGAATAGTTCCTAGACCAACCCTCCAAGTAATAAGTGAGTGTGATGTGATATGGTCACGAGGTGGACTTCATAAGTGGTGACATAGTCTTATACTATCTTATATAATACCTTCATCCATGATTGCCTTTGTGAGGGATTGTTTGCATTGACTTGAGCTACCCTTTACTGGGCACTACCTTTTTCACTCTTTACTTAGCATTTTACTTTCATTTGATTGGCTTGTTTTAAAAACTTCATTAATTTCATTTAAGACCAATTTAATATGGAAATTTAATTTCTCATAGGGCTTTGAATGTTTCTTTAAGTCCATTTTACTTTGATAGGCATGATATGCATGGCACTAGGGTGATGGCCTCACATGGAGGGGTATAGCTCAAGTTAACTCATATTTTTTTCTTCATTCATCCATGCCAATTTTTGGAATTTTAACATGTCACACATGCTATTTATTTCTTTATTTTTATAGCTGCATCAACCTTTAGGCATTTCCAACCCCCTCTTCTTATAATATGAGACAAGGAGGGAAATATTACAAGTCACTGACATTAACCAACTCAGAAGGTATGTTAAAAGAGAAAGGGAATGCATAGAAGGCGTTAATTATGGAATGGTGTGGTCACATTATCTCAATCTAGGCCTCCTATTCGCACTCCTCATATATAGTGAAAGGAAATCCTCAAGGTGGTCACATTTGAATGGGAGGACAAGATAACTACCAAGGTGAAATAAGGCAATAAGTATAACTTCCAATCATCACTTGAATTCCTAATGTAGTAAGCAAAAATTTCCTATGAAACCATGATTAACGTACCTCTTGTGAACCACCACCATCAAATGAGTATGTTGATGATCTGAATCCTAATTGTTAAATTGATACTTTGTTTATCAAAATTTTAAAGGTGTTTCTGCATGTTAAAGTTCACCATTAAAAAACTCAAATTTAATGAAATGTGAAACTTGTAGAAAATTTTCCCCAAAATAAATGACAACAAAAAATCACACAAATAATAGTGACACGAGAGTTCAGCTTATCTCAAACGCCTACATCTTCGGGCCCGGTCATCAATGGGGAGGCCTCTTTATTATTTCTTCAAAGCCATCAAAGTACAAAAAATCCAATTATGATTGATCATGTTGTGTTTTACTCAACCTCAGGATTCCAATGCCACTGAAGGAACTGAAAAAGGCCTCTTACAACTCCTAGAATAAGCCTTCAAAGTTTTCTTATGTAATTGGTCTTCCTCTATCTCTACATAAAAACCAATCTTTGCTGCATAAAAATCAATTTTCCGGCCTTTCGACCGTTGGTTAAAGTTTTATAATAGTATATTGGAGGTTATGGGTCAAATCCTGACCTCCCTGACCAACTATTGCAATATGTGATAACAATAAAATATTATGTCGGTGGGTTCGGCCATACACACCACCCCACAGTTCCACATACCATAATCATAACTATTGGTGGTTTATTTAATCAAATGTTTTTCTGGGCAGGCCAGCCTCGCTGCCATGCCACACCCTACTGCTCCATCATAACCATATACCACCATTTAACGTTTATTTATATCGGGGATATGGTGGAGCCTCTAGATATGGCAGGCTCACTCCATATCCTTTCCCCTGCATCAACAACATATAATCTTTAAACAAAAATAACTACCCCTCATATATTGAGGAACGTCGGTGGTTCAATGGTAAACACCAAGATTGATTGCAACAAGGTAGTTGGTTTGAATCCCTCTAAGTTTGATTAGCTCATAACAATAATTTTTTACCAATAATAAAAGGCAACGTGTCATCCATTGATAGGGACACGTGTCAATGTTCCATTGGTCCATGTGGCGCTAAAACCATGACCACAGAACTTGGAACTGAAACTACGAACTAGAAATCTACCTGCTAGAATCGTATTTGTTGGAACCATGAACTTTGACCTTTCGACCAACTTTGACTTTAAACTTTTTGTCCTTCTTTGAGCAGAACTTTGACCGTGAATAACTTATGCATATGGAGATGTATTTTTCACGTTCAAATTGTGTTGGATTCATTTTCTCAAGCTCTACACAATGTTGTTTGTTTTGCTTGAGTCCGAATATTTTGAATTTTTGGCCATTTTTAGATCAGTTGATATGCCAAAATGAATTGACCACATGAGGAGAAGGAGGAATAAAAGGTATTGTTATATGTGCATAGTGTTGGTCATCATCTTTGGCAGGTCAGGAGTAACTGCATGAATGAAATTGTGTTTTGCATTAAGAGAGAACATGAATATATAAAATGAGAGGGAGACTATTGGGATTCATCTCCTAATGCATCTTCATCTTCCAACTTCCTTTATTTTTTTATTTACAATATTTACATAGATTTTCCTAATCCCAAAGATTAGGTGTCAACATTATCCCCCTTAATCTGAAGGGATGTTGGTGAGTCCTGTTAGCACTCCAGGAAACTCTCCTAGGTTGTAGATCAGAGATGCCTGCTAACATATAATCTTCAATATTGTTCTCTGAACTATTGGAATAAATGATGGTTTGGATCAAGCCAGATAACCATTTCAACTATGTTTTTACTCAAGAAATGCATGAACACCCTCAACTTACAAGGCTTTAGACCACTAATGCTCAATAGTTTGTAGATTCAATGAATGGATGGAGAATACTGACCATACCAGCAGATGCATACATAAACATAAATGAATGGCTAGCTATAGGAAGCAAAAGAGAATACTGACTGTACTGGCAGATGCATATATGACCACATATGAATGGCTAGCTACAGGCAGTAAAGAAGCTTGCAAATCTAATTTATCAAAGCAGAGATAAGATAACAGTTATCTCGCCTTAGACACAAAAGAAAACATGAACAAATTGTTCAAGTGCAAGATTAGAACAGAAAAGAAAATGGAATATTGAACATATAACAACAAAAGAAGCTTGTATTACTAATGAATGAAGATGAGACGCTTGAGTAGCAAAGTCTCTACAGTCTCCAGAAGTTTGAACCTATATTACATCTTACTTTTAGCTATTTATAGCCTATTTACAATGCTCCTAAGCTCTAAGAGGCTTGGAGTTTTAATCTATCCTCTCTGTCCCTTTAACCGTTTGATGCCCTAACTAGGCAAGCATGGGCTTGGAGGATTATTCTTCTAACAACAGAGTAACTGCATTCAAATATTTTGGTTGTGCTGGCAGCACTGTTGATCCTCCACGATCAGTTGTTGTTGTGGTTGTGTTGCGTTGTCTATTCTCGGCCTCTATGTCGGTTTGGGGAGGAGTTGTGCATGCTGTGTCTCTTTCTATGTTTTAACAATGCATGCTTTCCGTTAAAGCAGAACAACGTTGTCCTATTGTGGACCTCTATTGAAAACAATGTATATTTTTGTTTTAAACAGAAAACACAGCAACGTTGAGAATTCCCACCCCTCTTTGTCTTTTTCAGACCTCAAAAAGTCCTTAAACATGGCTTTGTGTTCTATCGGGTCTGCCCTTGTCGCCATCGCAAATCGCAAAACGCTTGCTCCTGTATATTTTCCTTATATTTGGAAATACGTGAAAAACATGGAAAACCCTGAAAAAATCGGCCTTGGCGAACTTCAAAAATTATGTATTTCCCTTCCTGGACCCTTTCGGGTCTGGGCTTCATCGCAATCAGCACTACCCCAAGGTTCCTTTGTATTTCATTATATAATGAAATACACGAGAAATGCATTAAAACAAGGCTTTGGCACAGACTTCAAATATTATAAAACATCCTATATAATGACGTCAGGTCTGGCTATCGGGTCACATCATATGTATATGCAAAAGGTCCCACCCCTCAGTTTCTGCCAATAGCGATCCACCGATGCGATGTGGGCCGTCGATCTGCGTGCGCAATCGACGTTCCACATTGAATCAGTGATCGCTATCGCTCATTCCACAGAACTTGCGCAGATACCTTCACTGTTACTTCTGCTGATGCGACCCGCCGATAGTGATCATCGGCGATTGTTGATCAATGGTGTCTAGCTCCGATTGCCACTACATGCAACAGTCGATTTTTGATTTTCCACTTAGATCTGGGTCGTTGATCGGCCAGATCTAATGGCACTTGTGCGTTCTTGAGTTTTAAGCCTGTGATAAGGGTTTTTTCATGATTTTGAAGTAATTTGGCCTCCCGATAGTGTATTTCTGCCCTTATGAGGGCTCTCCTCCCTCGCTTGTTTCGATCGATGGATGATCTTAAGCACTTTTGAAGACTTAGGGAGTGCTTTGGAGCATATTTGGATCTATTTGCATGATTTTAAGCAAACTTTGTAGACTTTGGGAGTGTTTTGGATCCATTTTTGGGCCAAACGCCAACAAAGCTAACACTAGCTCCTTCTGGGGATGAAAGCCTCCCTGTGAGGTTTCAAGAACTACAAAGCAATGTCTTTCTTGTAAAAAAACAAGATCAAATATTCCTCCTAGTGTTGCATTGGGCATGGATTCTATTTAGCATGAAATAAAATCTTGAAAACAACACATTTACAATACCGAGGCTTAAAATCCTTAACTGAAATAAAGTTTGAAGAACAGCCCATTGAATGGACCATCAAAAACATATCCTCCTTCCTTTAATGCATTACTTTTGAGAAAACAGTCACCAAACTGAAAATTGACCCTTTTTACCTTTCTATGAAAAGTTTCTTTCTCTTGGTCAATGTGCATATTAGCCAATTCATCAAAGACTTGCAAAAGCCTATTGATTTGATCCTCTACTTCGAAAACTTTCCAGCATTTGACATTATCAGGCAGAGATGGTCTATATTTCACCTCATCTCTGTATGCTTTCAGCCTTGGATGTTTTTCTTGGAAGGTTTTGTACATCTACTAAATAATAAGGTCTACTTTATACTTTTTTGTGTCATTTGTGACCTGAAAAGTTAATATAAAAGATGAATCAATGTATTCCTCTGTGGGGGACACAAGGACTTCACCTGTTCCTACAACTTCCTTAGAGCAAGCCCCATCAAAGAACATGTCCTAAATCTGTGGTTCTTCTTCCTCTGTGATCTGGAAAACTGGTTTTTTAAGCTGCGTAGAGTCCAACTGATAAGGCTAGGTAATGTCAAGACCAAGCTTATACATGACAGCCTTGGGCATTGGATTATGGCTGGCTCCAGTGTCCAGAAGGAATTTATGAAGGATTTTATCATGAATAGTCAGAGAGACATAGAATGATGGGGAGTTGTCTTCACAATTTTCAATCATTGGGCTGGGAATAAGAGCTGGTTGGTAATCTTGCAGTTTTACATAGTCAGTGGAAGCTTGGATGGAATTAGGCTCAAGAGCCTCAAGGATAGATTTCTTGAAGGACTCAGTCTTGACTGGTTCAATCAGAGGCATAGGTATTCTTGGCTTCTGAATTTTTGATTGAAAACTGAAACAAGAAGGGGACTTGTCAAGGTCTCTTCCCTCTATGGCTGGAGCTTTGAGGATGATAGGATCAACTGCTGGTTGCTTCTGACTATTATCTTGTTGTTCTACAGGGACAGAAACTTTATGAACATGAGTTTCCTTGACATTATTCATCATAGACCTCAGATTATATTGGTGCCAATCTTCAGTTTGTAGAATAGCTTCACTATCCCATTCTTGGTTGATCTGGTTGTTGAATAATGACTTCTCATAGGCAGCTTTGGTTAAAAAAGTGGTGCTACCTTTGTCTTCCATACAATGGATCTCATCATCTTCTTCAAACTGCTCTTCTTCCATGACTGCATTTTGAAAACGGGTCTTCACCCTTTGGTCTTCATTGGCATCTTTGTTTCTTTGCAAGATCTACAACTGGTCGTTTGCCCTTCTATATGGATTTGGATTTGGAGGAGAAAAGGTATTAGGAACCCTTCCTTTCCCAGAATGCTGCTCAACCTTTAATTTGGAAACTTCATAGGCTAATGACTCTATCATCTTGGCCATTTTATCGATCTTGAGATCTGAAGATGATGAAGGTTCGCCCCTCTATCTCCTTCTATCAGCATTACCTTTGAGCTTTTCTGCAGCCATGATGTTTGATTCTACTTCCAGGGCTGCATCTTGCATATCAGCCAAAGAAGCACATCACCTCTCCCTCAACAATAAACAAAAGTCAAAATCAAAGGCATTGGCATAAATGAGTCTAGCAAAGGTAGTGGTGGGTTTCACTTCAGTTGGTATCTTGTTGTACATGTGGTTAAATCTCTTATTAAAATCAGACAGCAGCTCACCATTTTCCCTCTGTAAGTTCCCAAACTCAGTGTGGTAGTAAAGGAGATCCTTCTTATCCCCCCAATGCTTTAGGAATGCATCATCTAAGGCCTCAATATCAGTTATAGATGCTGGGATCAGTTCCCTAAACCATTTTCTAGCCTCTCCATCTAGGCTTTGGACAAAGACTCTCATCCAGACATCATCTTCACTAATGTCCAAGTTATCAGCATAGCGATAGAATGACTCAAGATGTTCTTCAGTTGAAACACCTTCAATCCCAGTGAACTTAGGCATATACTTCTGATATTCTCCAGTAGGCATGGATTTCAAAGGAGTGGGCAGTATTATAGGTCCACACCTAGCAGCTATGATTCTTTCCATTTTGGTAGGTGCTTGTGTACCTACCATAGCTATGGTGGCTAAAAGAGTACCGGCAGTCTGAATGATAGAGGGCTGAGGAGTGACTGATAAGACTAAAGGAGTATGATGGATAGGAGGTGATGTTTCCTTTGGGCATACAACAAAAGGAAAACCTAAAGAATAAGGAGCTTTATGAATCTCTAAGAGTTTTTCTTCACTACTAGTATTAGAAGCTATACTCTCAACATATATTTGTTCTATCACAGGCCTTTCTTGAAGAGATATAGGAGATTGTTTAGGTTTACCTGAACCTGATGCTCCTTTCTACAATACCTTTCTTTCTTTGATGATCTTTTCAGGGTCAGGTACTGGGTCAGTTTGTGACTTCTGAGGATTTCTCCGAGTATGCTTCACAAATTGAGCCATAATTATGAAGTGGAGTCGCCAAGAGGTTTGGCCTCTAGTAGAGTCGCCAGATAGATGATCACAACCAAAAAAGTGCCCAGACTTTGTCTATCATCAAAGCTGGATCTATGTCGTTTCCCAAGGAAGTTGAGCTTCAGTTTCCACTCCCCGGCAATGGTGCCAATTATGTTAGCACTCCAGGAAACTATCCTAGGTTGTAGATTAGAGATGCCTGGTAACATGTAATCTTCAATATTGCTCTCTAAACTATTGGAATAAATGATTCTTTGGATCAAGCCAGATAACCATTTCAACTATGTTTTTACTCAAGACATGCATGAACACCCTCAACTTACAAGGCTTTAGACCACTAATTCTCAATACTTTTTAGATTCAATGTATGGATGGAGAATACTAACCATACCAGCAGATGCATACATAAACATAAATGAATGGCTAGCTACAGGCAGCAAAAGAGAATACCGACTATACCAGCAGATGCGTATATGACCACATATGAATGCTAGCTACAGATAGTAAAGAAGCTTGCAAATCTAATTTATCAAAGCAGAGATAAGATGACAGTTATCTGGCCTTAGACACAAAAGAAAACATGAACAAATTGTTCAAGTGCAAGATTAGAACAGAAGAGAAAATGGAATATTGAACATATAACAACAAAAGAAGCTTGTATTACTAATGAATGAAGATGAGACGCTTGAGTAGCAAAGTCTTTACAGTCTCCAAAAGTTTGAACTTGTATTACATCTTACTTTCAGCTATTTATAGCCTGTTTACAATGCTCCTGAGCTCTAAGAGGCTCAAAGCCTTAATCTATCCTCTCTATCCCTTTAACCATTTGATGACCTGACTAAGCAAGCATGGGCTTGGAGGATTATTCTTCTAATAGTAGAGTAACTGCATTCAGATATTTTGGTTGTGCTGGCAAGACTGTTGATGCTCCATGATCAGTTGTTGTTGTGGCTGTGTTGCATTGTCTATTCCCGGCCTCTATGTCGGTTTGGGGAGGAGCTGTGTGTGTTGTGGCTCTTTCTATGTTTTAAACAATGCATGCTTTCTATTAAAGCATAACAACGTTGTCCTATTGTGGACCTCTGTTGAAAACAATGTATATTTCTGTTTTAAACAGAAAACACAGGAACGCAGAGAATTACCACCCCTCTCTGTCTTTTTCGGACCTCAAAAAGTCCTTAAACATGGCTTTGTGTTCTATCGGGTGTGCCCTTGTTGCCATCGCAAATCGCAAAATGCCTGCTCCTGTGTATTTTCCTTATATTTCGAAATACGTGAAAAACACTGAAAACCATGAAAAAATCGGCCTTGGTGAGCTTCAAAAATTATGTATTTCCCTTCTTGGACCCTTTCAGGTCCGGGATTCATCGCAATCGGTGTTGCCCCAAGGTTCCTTTGTATTTCGTTATATAACGAAATACACGAGAAATGCATTAAAACAAGGCTTTGGCACGGACTTCAAATATTATAAAACATCCTATATAATGCCATCGGGTCCGGCTATCGGGTCACACCATATGTATATGCAAAAGGCCCCGCCCCTCCATTTCCGCCGATAGCGATCCATCGATGTGATGTGGGTTGTCGACATGCATGCATGATCGATGGTCCACATTGAATTGGCGATCACTATCGCTCATTCCACACAACCTGCGCCGATACCTTCGTCGATAGCGATCATCGGCGATCGCTGATTGGCGGTGTCCAGCTCCGATTTGCCACTGCCTACGACCACCGATTTGCGATTTGCCGCTTAGACCTAGGCCGTTGATCAACCAGATCTAATGGTAGCTATATGTTCTTGAGTTTTAAGCCTGTAATAAGGGTTTTCTCATGATTTTGAAGTAATTTAGCCTCTCGATAGTGTATTTCTACCCTTAAAAGGGCTCTCCTCCCTCGCTTGTTTCGATCGATGGATTATCTTAAGCACTTTTCAAGACTTAGGGAGTGCTTTGGAGCATATTTGGATCTATTTGCATGATTTTAAGAAAACTTTGGAGACTTTGGGAGTGTTTTGGATCCATTTTTCGGCCAAACGCCAACAAAGCTAACAAGTCCAAGCATCTTCTGAATCTTTCAAACTTTTCTCTTCCAAGCGCTTTAGTGAAGATGTCTGCAATCTGCTCATTTGTGCAACAATGTTGTAGGTGGATTGTCTTGGCCTCAAAATGAGGTCGAATCATATGGTATTTTGTATTGATGTGCTTCGTTCGATCATAGAATTTTTGGATCTTGGCAAACTTTATTGTAGAAGTGTTGTCAATCAAGAGAGGAGTTGAATGCGCTTGTTTCTCATGCAAATATTCCAGAATTTTCCTGGGCTGCACAATTTCCTTTGTTGCTTCATCTATTGCCACATATTCTGACTCGGTTGGGGAATATGTTGTAACTAATTGTTTGTGTGACCTCTATGAGAAAACTTCCTATTCGAGGCTCATACCTTATAGCTTGAAGTAGACACTCCAATTTCTATATCTCCATTGAAATCTGAATCAAAGTATCCAATCAAGCTGAAGTGACCGACTTGTGTATACTTGAGTCCAAGGTCTTAAGTTCCCTTTGAGTACTTTAGAAATATTTTTGCAACAGACCAATGACCCTCACAAGGCTTTTGCATAAACCTGGGGAGGATTCCAATAACAAATGATATGTATGGTCTGGTAGTATTCAAGTAATTGAGACTTCCTAGGAGTTGTCTGTACTGTGTTGCATCCTCAAATTATTTTCCTTCAGTGGATGTGAGCTTTAAAATTTGTTCCATTGGAGTAGTCAAAGGATAGGACTCTACCATGCCAAACATGTTCAACAAATATCCAATGTACTTCTTCTAAGAGAGGAATATAAACTTCATATGTTGGGTTACTTCAATGCCAAGATAGTAGTGAACATAGCCCAAATTTGTCATTTCAAAACATTTCCTTAGTTCTTTCTTTATGGATGCAATGTAATTCTCATTTTTACCTGTCATCAGAAGATCATCTACATACACCACAAGATATACAATTATTTTTCCAAATTTCTTGACAAACAAAGTTGCATCATTAAGATCATAATGTTTGAAATTGAGTTTCATAAGATGCTCAGTCAATTTTTCATACCAGGCTCGTGGTGCTTGCTTGAGGCCATACAATGATTTTACAAGTTTGCATACTTTGTGTTCCTGATCCTTCACAACAAATCCTTCTATTTGGGACATAAAAAAGATTCTCTTTCAGATCTCCATTCAAGAAATAAGTTTTTACATCTATTTGACGTAATTTCCAACCATTCTAAGCTACCAAGGCAAAGAGTATTTGTATGGTATCCCATTTTGTTGTGGGGGAAAAGGTCTCCTCATAATCGACCGCTTCCTTCTGTGAAAAACATTTTTCCTTAAGCCTCGCTTTATGTTTTTCAAGTGATCCATTTTCTTTATACTTGTTCTTGAAAACCCACTTGCAACCTATTGGTTTGGTTCCCAATGGAGGATCAACTAGCTTCCAGGTGCCATTCTTTATCAAAGAATCATACACTTTTTGCATCACTTCTTTCCATTCGTCATGAGAAGTGGCTTCTTTGAAGGAAGTCTGTTCAAAATCCGTAGACAAATTTAGTTCATAATCATATGAAACACCCATATTAACAGGTGAATCAGGATCATTTACATCACCTCCATTATGTCTAGTTGAGCTTCTTGTTCCTGTCTTTCCAACCTCATCAAGATGAAAACTTTCAAGTGTATTTGTGAACCATTTTAGAGGACCTTTCTGAGATGGCCCAAGTTTCTCAGTTGACTATGATGGAGCTAAATCAATATTTAGCCTCCCAATTTTGTCGATCACATCACTCAAAGTGTCATCTTGATCAATGATTGGAGCTTCATGTGGGGGAGAGAATGCTTAAGAAGGTGATTCCACAGATTGATCCAATATAAGGATCCCCACTTCAAGATGTGGAATCTCATTATAAAATTCTTGAAAATACTTTGCATTTCCAAATCTATCCAAGAGGTCAAGTTGTTGCTCAACAACATTGTTAGTCTTGGAAGATTCAATAAATATCATATCTCTAGATATTATAAACTTCTTATTCATTTCATCATAGAGACAGTATGCTTTGGAAGTGTTTCAGTACCCCAAGAAGATACATTTGTAACTCCTTGCGTCAAGTTTGTTTTTTTGTTCCTTAGGTATTAAGGCATAACAAGTGGAACCAAAAACTCTGAGATGCCTCACTGAAGGAATGTGACTATACCACATTTCATAGGGAGTATTGTTTTTCATAGCATGAGATGGAAACCTATAATTTATATCTACAAAACATAGAACTGTATCAGCCAAAACATCAGCTTAACATTCTTGAAAAACACCATTTAACGTACCATATTTAAGATTGTCTTGTTCATTCTTTCAGCTACTCCATTATATTGGGAATTATAAGGCATGATTGTTTGATGTTTGATCCCATGTTGACGAAGATAGTTTTCAAAATCATTTGAAGTATATTCTTTCCATTATCAATACAAATAGATTCAATATGAGATTGTGCATCATTTTCAACCCATGCATGAAATTTATTGAATGTTTCAAAGCTTCATATTTGTTCTTCAATAAATAAACCCAACACATTTTGATGTAATCATCAATAAATTTCAACATATATTTATTACCATTTGTAGAAGGAACATGCATCGGGCCACATAAATCAAAATGAATGAGTTCAAGTCTTATATGTGCTCTGGAATGAGAATCATGAAAATATTTTTTGTTGTGTTTTCCTAAGATACAAGCATCACATTGCTTAAGTTTTCAAGGAATTGTAGGAAAACTAGTAACACCAGTTTTCTTCAACAAACAAAGGTTGTCATGGTTCAAGTGTCCAAATCTAGAATGCCATAAAAGACTTGATGGAATTGTACCTTCATCATAGTGAGAACAGTATGAATTTTTTTGTGCACAAGCAAAGGTTCCTTGCTTCATAAGTCTTTCTTCTTCTATACCAGTCATGACAAGTGAGTGATCTGATCCTTTTCCAACCTAAACCTTTCCATCAAATATGTGAATGGAGTGTCCTTGTTGGTAGATGTGGACCAAAGACATCAAGTTTCTCTTCAACCCTGGGAGGTATAAAACATCATGTAGAAGAAATTATGGAAAACCTGGCAGTTTGAGCTTGATGGTGCCAAGCCTTGATGGCTTGAGTTTTGACTTGTCTACAAAGTAGACTGTTCCATTAACATTGTGAGTGAATTCTTCAAAGAAATATCTTTTGAAATTCATCTAGCAAGTATCTCCTAAATCAAGTAACCAAGCCTCTTTCCATGAAGCAAGTGAAGCATTAAATAAGTTTTCAGTTACTCTAATTATGCAATGTGCCACAACATAATGAGCATACTCAGGGTCTTTTCCTTTCCCTTTACCATGTATTTTACCTTTTTCTTAAGTTCTTTCCTACTTGATTTTGTCCCCGTGCAGCTTACATGTGGAAGCATCATGTCCAATTTTGTTACATTGTATGCTATGAATATTATACCTTTCTCCTTGGAAATGTTTTCCCCCCTGCCTCTAAAATTCTTCCTTCCTCTTCCTCTTCGGCTACCTCTTCCTCTAGAAGAATGGTGTCCCTAATTATTCTATTTATGTGCAAGGCACACAAATTCATCAGAAGACTGAAGATTTTTCTTCTTCCCAAAATCCTTCTCTCTTTCAGCAAACTTCTTCTCAAGTGAGTCAAAGGAACTATCCTTAATTTTTCCATTTGTTTGCAATGACTCAAGAATAATGTGAATAAGTGGAATATAGTTCCTTGACATAAGCAGTGAGAGGAACATCTATATCAATGTCATTGGCTTTTATGTCATGCATAATGTATATCATTTCTGATGCTAAGGCAAGAGGGTCATCATTTTTCAACTCAAGATTGAACAACTTCAAGCTCATAGTGTGAGTCATATAATTCCTTCAACTTATTTAAAGTTTCAAAAGAATTTGAAAATGATGAAATATGACAACTCACCTCTTCATTTATTGACACTACAATCAAGGAATAGGCCTCGTTGTTCTTGTTTTCCCAAATGGAAAGTTCCTTGTATCAAGTATGCTTTTCGGGTGCATGGTCTCCTTATCCTTCACAAATTCCTTTCCAAAGTTAAATGAAAATGAGGTTGTGTTTTATCTTCATGTACCACTTATGGTAGTTCTCTTTTCCAGAGAGAAATACTCCCACAATGGAGATGAGTGAATGCATTCCCAAAAACTATTTGCGTTCAAAAAAAAATTCACTCTTTGTTGTGCATATGAATAGTCACACCACCATATAACATGAAATTTCATTACCATATAAAACTATACTACATACCACTCATGGCCTCTTTCAAAAATGAACTCAAATTTTATATGCCACATTCACTATAATGCGTTATCACCACATCTACACTTTATGGTTTTTTTTTTAAACAAAACACTTTATTCAAATCATAAGCACAAACATAATTTTCCATATAATATATCCATAAGAAATTCAATAACTTGTAAGTACCCAGCACGGTCTTTAAAACATTCAACAACTAATGCATGATCTTCAAAACAAGAACCAATGCACAATATTCAAAAGAGGGAACCAATGCACAGAACAAATATAACTCCATGACCTCAAAAATATTCAACACATAGTTAAAAGCATACACACTTATGTAGTAAGTTTATGACAATTCAACTCATACCACGACCTTCAAGAAACTATTCGAAGAAGTTCAATGCAACATATATACCACAACCTTCGCACACGAACTTTGCAAAGTTCAACAAGCATATATACCACAATTTAACACAAGACATATAATTTTCAACAACGACCAACATTGAGAACATAGAACACGATTTTGCACAGTCTTCAAGTCCACACTCACTGCACCATAAGTTGTCAGTTCACAAATTGTACAACGATCATTTTCGTCAATGTTGCATACCATCCAATTTAACGCAGGGTCCAACCTTCAACATAGTCAACACAAGTTCTAGCCTTCAAACCACCATTTCGGCCTCTCCACACATCACACAAGAAGATACTTGATATTCAAAAGGAATCTAAAACTAGATTTGAGCAGGCAAAGGATAGAGCATTCAATGCACAAAGCAGGGAATCTAGCAGTGGATTGGAGTTACAATGTAGAAAACTAAATTTGGGAGTTGGCACTAATACCATGTCAGGCCAAGAGTAACTCCACGAATGCAATTGTGTTTTGCATTAAGAGAGAACATGAATATATACAAGGAGTGGGAGACTATTGAAATTAATCTTCCATTGTCTCTTCATATTACAACTTCCTTTATTTTTATATTTACAATATTTACATAGATTTTCCAAATCTCAAATATTGGGTGTCAACAATCTTTATATGTGGAGAATGGAATGGTGATCTCTATTGAATGGCTAGAAATTTGCATCATAAGAGAAGAAAATTCTCCTAGGGTTATCCATGTGTATGGGTGGGTAATAGGGTGCATATATTTTTTAGTTTAAATCTATTATTTCCTTTAACCTTTTCTCCTCTTGGGAGTCCTTGCTCTTAATAGTGACACTTTTTCTTACTTTTCCTTAGATTTTTTACTCTTGTTCAAATATTTTTTACTTCATTTGTGAATACCTTTCTCCTTTATTTTTCTCTTCTAGATTATTTTAATTTTCTTGTACATCCACAAAACTTATTCTTTTCCACCTAGCTTCATTTTGTAGGTTTAGGAATGGAGTGGCTTGATGACTCCCATCACAAGATTTGACACCTCTAGTAAAAGATACTTTCACATGAGAATCCACGTTCTCCACCATTTTCTTATTTCCATTTCCATTACTTCTCGCCATAATAGTGAGAATCATCCACTCATTAAGTTTCAATAGCTTATCAATTGTTTCCTCTCGTTCATGGATTAAAACCTAACGTGCTTGTAGAATGTCAATGCTCCTTTTGTTCTCTCTCCACATTGGATCATTTTTCCTCTTGCTTGCACCTTATGTTCCCCAACCTTTTTCAACTCCACCTCCTCTTAGGCTCATTCTCCTTAGCTTGGAACTTGGAGCAAATTGGACAAAGAAGGATACGCTTTCACCTAGTAAACAAAAATTAAAGGAGGACTAACACAAGGCATGGAGCTTCCATAGCCTTTATTTTTTAGGGAAATTTGAGAATTCTTATCTTTTTTTTGGTTTCTCTTAGATCTCATATTTATTTTATTTTGTTTTATTGTTGATAACATAAAACTTCATTTATTTCTAATGTTGTCCTAGTTCTATGGCTTTTTGTCACAAAAAAAAGTGCATATAGGGTCCCTACCCATGTATTTGATTTATTTTATATGCACCTACTATTTGAGTTCCTTCCTTCTTATTGTTTGCATTCACCCTCACATATAAAGAAAACATTTACTCGCTTGGTTTTTGCTTTCATTTTTTGTCTCCTCTTTTCCACGATAAGTGATTTCTATTGCAACATTTTTGTAGTTGATGACCTCACTTGAGGTGTTATGGTTCAAACAAGTATTATACTAACCGATATATAGATAATATTACTTCATTATTTTTTGAGAGATCCAATGTGTTTTATTACACACTTTGCATTATTTTGGAGACATTTTTCTAGGTACTTCATAAGGAGGGTCTTGTTGCTTTGGATAATGGTGGGAGGTTCAAATATTGCTGGTTTTCAATAATTGTACATGTCCTACTTTTCCTAATTGGATTATCAACCTTCCCCTTTCCTGCTTTTGATTTTGTTTCATTTATTTTATAGCTAAAGCACATAGTATAATTGTAGATTCAAGCATAATATGTTTACATTCCTAGTACTTTTTTATTTCCATAATGTAAAAGAAACCTTGATATCTAACAAAAATTCACTAAACATAACCATCCACAAGAGAAATTTAAACATGGATTTTAGCAAGTAACTTATTGGATCCATTTGTTCCCTTCACTCCTCATGGGCTCTTGGTTACCCCAATAATTGAGTAGTGATTATGCTCCCTCACATCTCACTTTTAATGGTTCGGTCTTTTGCGTGCTGGTGAATTAATTCAAGTTTTATATGTTGCATTGGATTTTTTCAGCAACACTAATTGCTTTGAGACAATTGTCACCTTCCTTAAATGCATTAAGACTTAGAAACCATGGAAGATGCTTTTAGATTTGTTAAACGCAACCGCAAAAACCTTCCTTCTATGTTGACCTCTTTGACCTTCATGGCCTTTGTAAGTGGTTGTCAATATTGCTTCCCCTTTTCATATAGAGGACATGTGTAGTGATTTCAAGCTTAAATGTGGAACTATTGAGTTTGGATATTCCCTTAACAGTATCCTCTATGTGTTTTCCATGACATGGGGTATAACCAATTTCTATTATACTAAATTTACTTCTTGATGCTATTGAAAATAAGAAGAAATACCAAATGAATAATTAACACACATTAATCTCATGCCTATAACTATGCCATCACTCTTTGAGGTTCCAAACCAATTTCATGACTACAAACTCCTTTTGAGAGGACCCTAGCTTGATTTTATGATGGCCATCCTACACACCTTCATGGGGGAGATACGCCTCCACACAAAGGCAAGTAATATTCTCCATCTCGCCTTCTTCTTATTTTCTCTCCTCAAATACAACCCTTCACCACTTGTTCTTCTTCTTCTAAGCCTTTCCTTTGATCCACTTAAGCCACATGCCCTTTTTTACTTTTCTCTATCATTTAGTGCATCTCTTTTGTGATTTTTCTTGCTTGGGTACGCCCAAATTTCTACTCAATAATTTCATATTTGTCTTGGATGAAATCCTTCGTCTTAGTCTCGTGGGTTCCCCTTAACATATTGTGTGAACCCTCTGCTTTGGGTCTCAATTACCCCATTTGTCTCCTCTCATCCTTGATGATGGATTAACACTAGGCTATTTCTTTAATGGATGGTCCCACTAGAGGTGATATGGTTGCATTCATGATCAATCATTGCTCTCTTTGTTTCATTGTGTTCATCAAAAAAGGTTTTGGCCAAATCATCTAGTATAAAATGTTGTTTTATGGATGACTAAGGATACCTTTCTTCAATCCACCCCTTTTCTTTCCCTTGAGGGTGAATTACTATTGGGATTCTCCTTTATGTGAGGTTCCTCTTCTCATAATCCTCTCCATTTTATTACCTTTCTAGGTGATGGTCTTACCCAGTTCATCTAGTAGAACCATAGCTGTATGGATGCTTGAGGTGACAAATATACCATTTCTACTCATATCTCTCCATGCATATTCATCCTTTGTTGTATTTTATCTCTTTTGGTATGTGTATCTTTGCCTCATTAGGAAGTGGTCATCGCATTCATGTCTCCACTACACTTGGGGCATAAACTATGTTATGCAACCATCTCACAAAAAAGATATATCAACGACTTAAAAATCATCCTATTCAAGGGGGAACCTCATTTACATTACATAAATGAACAATTTTTGGATGATACAAATGACAAGAACTCCTTTGTATATATAGGAGTCTAAGGGGTCATAATATAATCAAAGCCTACATAACAATAATAATGTAAGGGCATAACAATAACAATAGTGGGCTTTTATGGGGCTCTACAATAACAATATGGGGGCTACATGGGCACAACAATAACAATAAAGGGGCTACGCTAGTATTATAGGGACCTAACATGCCCCTCTCCTTCAATAAAGTGTTGTCCTCAACGCCTGAGTAGTTATAGATGCTTCTGTATAAAATTCTCATCCTCCCATGTGGAATCTCCAGCGGGTAAGTTCTTCCACTTAATGAGATACTATAAAATTGATCAATTCCATAGCTATCGAGTTCTTATTTTCATGACTGCTTCAGGCTCAAATATGATTTTTCCTTCTTCGTCAAGTTCTTGAAACATTGTTTGAACTAGAAGCTTGTCACTGATAACCTTGTTTAAGCATGAAACATGGAAAATCGGGTGTACTTGGGAAGATGCAGGCAACTCCAATTTGTATTCCATAGTACCATTCTTTTGCAAAACCTTGTAAGGGTTGTAGTACTTGGGTGATAATTTATTATGCTTCTTAGGTTTCTTGAGAGAAATTTGTTTGTATGGTTGTAGCCATAAAAATACCTAGTCACCTACATCTAAACTTCTTTCACTGCAATATTGATATGCCTGTTGTTTCATTCAATTCTATGTCGGAGTGAGGTTATCCTTTAAGAGTTGGGGAACTTTTTGTTGATGCTCGATGTGATATTCCACTGCTTGAACCTTAGAATTTTCTCTTAAATATTATGTGATGGATGGTGGATGATATCCATAAAGTGCCATAAATGGGGTTAGTTTTGCTACAGTATGGAAGGAATTGTTATACCACCATTCAGCTAGAGGTAACCAGTTGACCCATTGTGTTTGTTTATCAAATACAAAGCAGCAAAGATATCCTTCCAAACATTTGTTCACTATCTCAGTTTTCCCATTAGATTGAGGATGATAATATGAGATATGAGCTAATTGAGTACCAAGACAAGAAAATAATTCCATCCAAAAAGTTCCAGTGAGATGGGATCTCAGTTACTTTGAAAATATTTGGATTTCCATGAAGCTTTTGAATTGTTTCCATAAATTCACTAGAAATTGTACTAGCTTTAAAAGGATGAGATAATGCACAAAAGTGTGCATACTTGGTAATTCTATCAATTATCACCATGATGACACTATTTCCTTCAGACTTGGGTAAACCTATGATAAAATCCATTGATACCTCCTCCGAACGCTGACTTCAAATGGATAAAGGTTGTAACAGATAGAGGGTCTTAATTGTCTCAACTTTATTTTGTTGGAAAACCAAACATTCTACCACAAACTTCTGAATATTAGATATAAGGCCATCCCAAAAAGTTCCTTCTTAGCCCTGTGGTAAGTTTTTAAAAATCCTGAGTGCCCCCCTAAGGGATAGGTGTGCAATTCCAAAAGAATATTGTGTTTGAGTTAGGAATTCTGACAAAGATATAAGCGATCTTTGTACCAGATCTAGCTAAATGTATCAGATGTACTGGGATATTGTTGCAAATTTTGAATGAGTGACCACACCTCTTCATCATTCTTCCATTCATCCCTTGCTTCATTTATCCACTCAGGTTCGATAATAGAAATGACACAAAGCAATGCCTCCATATCCTCATCCTTTCTTGAGAGTGCATATGCAATAACATTTTGCTTCCCTTTTTTGTAGATGATTTCAAAGTCATAACCCAACATCTTTGTCACCCATTTTTCTACTCTTCTAAAGATAATTTTTGTTCCAAAAATGATTTAAGGCTATCATGATCTATTTTGACCTTGAAGTGTCTTCCCATTAGGTAAGGTCGACATTGCTTTAGTGCATGTAGTATTTCCAACATTTCCTTCTCATAAATAGGTTTGTATAAATACTTTCCTTTTATTGGACAGCTTTCAAAAGCAATGGGTCTTCCTTCTTGCATTAAAACAACACCAATTCCCTTTTCTAAAGCACCACATTCCACAATAAAAGTTTTTGTAAAGTCAGGTGTAGCTAAGACGGTGCTTGGCACATTGCCTCTTTAAGATGTTCAAAGGCCTTCGTTACTTCTGGAGTCCAATAAAATGCATCATTTTTCAATAATGATGTTAGAGGTGTCGATATTCTCCCATAATTCTTAACAAACTTGCGATAATACCCTATCAACTTGAGAAATCCTAGAAGATGCTTTATGGTTGTGGGGATTTTCCATTCCTTAATGGCTTTAATTTTGTTAGAGTCTACCTTAACACCCTCATGAGATACAATATGACCCAAATATTCCACCTCCTCTACTCCAAAGAAACATTTGGAGGTTTTTCATATAATTGTTTCTCCTACAATAGTTTGAGCACTCTGTCAACATGTTGAACATAGTCCTTCCAATACTTGTTGTAGATTACTATATCATCAAAAAATCCTAATACAAATTTTCTAAGGAAGGGTTTGAAAATGGAATTCATAAAAGATTGAAATGTGGAAGGTGTGTTAGTAAGACCAAAGGGAATGACCAAAAATTCATAATGAACATCATGAGTTTTGAATGTTGTTTTCAAAATTTCCTTAGTCTTCATTCCAATTTCATGATATCCTGAACGAAGATCCATCTTGGTGAAGTAAATTGCTCCATGAATTGATCCAACAATTCATCAATGAAAGGAATGAGAAATTTATATTTAATAGTGAGCTTGTTGAGTTCCCTACAATATAGACAGATATGCCATGATCAATCCTTCTTGTGCACCAATACTACTGGAGTAGAGAAAGAACTTTGATTAGGTTGAATTATACCAGCCTCTAGCATTTCTACAACCATACATTCAATTTCACTCTTTTGGGCAAGGATATTTGTAAGCCCTGATGTTTGGAGGAACACTTCCTGGAATCAATTGAATCACATGATCATGATCACAAATAGGTGGGAGGCCTTTGGGAGTCTCAAACACCTTTGAATGATTGTCCAAGGCTTTTTGGACATCTAGAGAAATAGATGGTTTCGATGTTTGAACCCCTAATGAGCATAATTGTGCAATTACGCCCAGTTATTATTTCTTCAGAAGCTTTGTCATGCCATTAGAGCTTATCATTTTTCATGAATTCCCTGCGATACCCCTTAATTCAACTACTTTTCCTTCCCAAAAAAAATTTCAAGAAGAGTTCTTGAAAATTGAAAGTTATCGTCCTGAAAGATTGTAACCATTGGACTCCTAGTATAACATCAACACCACCCATTGGAATGGAAAGCATAGGAATATTCAATACATGTTCCCCTATGATTAGCTTGATATTATGGCACTTTCCAGAGAAATTTATAGTTCCTCCTTTTGCAACCATCACTTAACACTCTAGTGCTAGATATAGGAAGCAATTCAATTCCTTGGCTATCTTACAATTAATAAAATTATGGGTACTACCTGAATCAATCAGCACTATCTCATTTTTATTCTTGATATATCCTTCTACCTTGAGATTTTGAGGAGTGGTAATTCCTGCCAATGCATTACAATATATGGTCAGATTCATTTCCTCTTCCTCTGGAGTTTTTTACCAGTGTATATCGTCCTCTTTTGATGGTTATTGTTTCTTTTCTTCCTCCTCTTCACAATATATGTTGAATAATTTCTTCTCAACACACTTATGACCTTTAGTGTATTTTCTATCACAACTGTAAAAAATCCCTTTTGCTCTTTTTTCCTCCAATTTTTGTGGTGTAAACCTTGTAGGTTGTGGAATACTGTGAGCATTAACACTTCCATCTTTATAGTTGTGATTGGTAGACTTCCTTGTTGCCATAATTTTGCTTTCAACTTTTCTTGACACCCTAAATGCCTTCTCCAATGAATCATGTTCCCAGAGCTGAACCTCATGTTGGATGTTATCTTTTAAAGTCCCTATGAAGAAATCAATATTATGCTCCTCTAGAATATAGGTTACCCTAATGTTTAATTTTTGGAAGTCTTCAATGTGCTCTGCCATTGAACCCTTTTGTTTGAGATTTATTAATTGGCTAAAGAAGGTGTTTCTCTTTGTATATTCATAATGTGCTATCATTTCATCTGTAAAAATTTACCAGGTGACAAGTGGTTTATAATAAAAAATCCATCTATACCATATAAACTGATTGGGTTCTAAATATAAATATGCAATGTGTACCTTTTGTGAGGGTTGCACATCCTGTAAATCAAAATATTGCTCCATCTGTAGTATCCATGTTAGTGAATCCTTTCCATCAAACTTCCTCATATCTATCTTTAGAGTGTGATGGTTCTTAAACCCCACATTGGAGTCTCTAATATCGTAATTCATATTCCTTTTGTCCTCATCATGATTTTCATGGATTACCTTGTCACCACCAAGAAGTATGTCTTGCAACAACTTTGTCAAACCTTCCTTCAAACCTTCTATGTCTGCCTTTAAACCATTCATGTCACCTTTTAAACCATCCATGTCACCTTTTAAACCATCCATGCTAAATTTTAGTTCATCTTTTGTTGCTCTTTATGAGAGTGAAATTTGTTGCACTTGGTCCCGTAGTTTTGATATATCATGCTACAATTCTTCCTCTTCATGCGTCATAGTAGAGCTTTCTGAAGGCTTAATGGGTGTAGAATTATTTTTATTAGGAGGAAGTTTAGAACCCAATACTGATATCTATGCTTAAATATGCCCTTGGAATCACTTCAAACTGATTTTTCAAACAAAAGTTATGCAAATTAAAAAAAAAAAATACACACATTTTTCATGTTTTTAGGAGCTTGATCTTGAAACGGTTGTAACTCTATAATTTCAGATTTCCAAGTTCTGAAATTTCTTCCTAAGGTAGCTCTCTGACTCTTCTTTCCAACCCCATAATTTTGATCTAGATTTGATTTTTCAAGTAAGAGTTATGCCAAATCTCCCACAATGGCCTGATTATGGACTAGTTCAGTAGATCAAAGTTGTACGTGATGCCACATGTAATTGTTTCAATCTTCGGCCATGAAATCGATACGCGAAAAACAAAAATTTGTGCACTTTCATTCACTTTTTACAGAATTCAAATTTAATTCCTGAAAGGAAAGTTATGACGATTTTCCCTAGGTCACCGGTTTGAGATTGAATTCTGGACCATGCCAAAACCCAAACTTCCTCAGGTCATATCTCTGAAAATATAGCTAACCAAGCTCTGAAAGTTTTACATGAAGTTCAAAACTATTTCGGATCCATGTGG
Organism: Pinus taeda; assembly: GCA_000404065.3. Classification (NCBI taxonomy): domain Eukaryota; kingdom Viridiplantae; phylum Streptophyta; class Pinopsida; order Pinales; family Pinaceae; genus Pinus; species Pinus taeda. The sequence continues at coordinate 55,915 of APFE031161263.1, forward strand.
TAAAAATTTCAACTTCTAAAGCCTTGTAAAAAATAAGTTATAGCAAACATACCAAAATGACCTATTTGAAGAAATGAAACCCTAGAATCCAAAGCTCTTATACCAAATGTTATGCAATCAGCTCACAGAAAAGATAGATCAATGTCTTCAAAATTATCTGGTCACAATATAATCAGAGCCTACATAACAATAATAATGTAAGGGTGCAACAATAACAATAGTGGGATTTTATGGGCTACAACAATAACAATGTGGGGGCTACATGGGCCCACCAATAATAATAGGGGATACACTAGTGTTATAGGGACCTAAAAAAATATCTATCTTCCCTTGATCTTTGGCTTGTTTGATTGCAAGTTATTCCTTCATTTAGTGGTCGCATGTCCAAATAATAATGTACATCATCATTTTTTCCATGGGCTATAACTAATACATGTGAGCTCATGTACAACAACATTTACCTTTTGTTCATGGTTTTCGATTTATCTATTTTCTATTGATAGTAAAACTTTAGCATTCATGGTTTACTTGTTATTAGTTTTTTTTAAACCGAAAAGAGTGGGAGATATATATTAATCTGCCCCTATACGCGACCAAAAATCGGGAGATTTACAAAATAGTGTAGAGCCACCTGAGGGCCTCAAAATTTACATTATGTTCTACCCAGTCCATAATTTTCTTTCCCAAAATTACAAAATTATCCCTTAATATGATGAGCCTCAGTATTGCAACAAGAATGCTGCAATTCCCAAGGCTACTGACTTTAATTATCAACATGGGGTTCGTACAAACTTAATAGGTATCGACACTATATCTGCAGCATACAATGTGTCCTTCCTTTGCTATCATGATGTAATGGAATGCATGTATTGAAGTCAAATCCTACACTAATTGCATAAAATGAAATGTTCAAAATGGAGCCTTAACCTATTAAGAGAAAGAAAGTAAAAGGAAAGGGACTGAAATCGAATGCTAAAACACACCATTTTCTAACTAACTGCTAAGAGGATTGATTCAAAAGAATGCTAAGTTAACATGTATGCAATCCTACTATCCTAAGCATACAGATTCAAACCATCAAACCTTCTACTGTTGTGCATGTAAATCAATAAAATAAATATGTTTTTCTTTTTGTCCTTTTTCATGTGAGACTGTGAAAGCTAATCTCTTTTGGTGATGTGGAAGGTTTCTTGGATATGATGGTGGATGGTTGGAAGGCTTGGGAGACCTTTAGGTGACCTTGTGTGGCTTCCTGGAGGTTTTCCCTCAATTCGGCCTCAAAACATGCCACTGCAGGAAAACCTATATGATTTACTAAAAACTTACAAGATCCCCTGAAAACCTATAGGATACGGCCGAGAGAAAAATTATGGATGTTGAAGGTGATGGAAAGCTTATATAAGGTGGTTGGTGGATGTAATGAGTCAAGGGAGTGCCTAGGGCCACTTCAGAACTCAAAACCAAAGTTGGGAGATGGATGGATTTGCTCAAAAAGCTTGTATAGTACAAAAATTTTTATAGTACAGTATAGTACAATTTTTTTATTAAATAGGATGTCTTAGATCCATATTTCAAGTGGAATAACTCAAAAATACCTTTGTTAACCCATGCAAAAAAAATAAAAACATTACTAGTCGAAAATCTAGAAATTCGAGAACTAGTGAGCTAGTAAACCTAAAAAATGTCTAAACAAATCAAGTGAAAATGCAATGGGGTAATTTTTGTTATGAACTAGAATGCTTTTGTGATATAATGCAATTGGAACCAACTTTATTGAAGCTTGTTAGCATGCTCTAAAAAATAACATAAATTTATTGTTCTTTGCTAAAAAGGAAACCCAACAATCTAGATTTAGGAATAAGAAGACTAATCCAAGCAGCTCAATGATTACTATGAACTTCCAAAGCTTTTCCAATGATGAAATAATGTTTGTGATCCTGCAAAAAAACTTACATCAACCATTTAACTCAATCCTACAACAAGAAATCATTAATACTAAATGCAGAAATAGAAAGAAATAAAAACAAGAGATGCATGTGAATAAGAAGTGAAAAGAAGGAAAGAAAATGATACAAAAGGGCTATGAGGCTCCTAGGATGGCCAAGCCCAAGGAAACTTAGAGACCTATGGAGGAGAACAATATTTAGAAGTTGACCATGACACCAATCTTCATTATTTTCATCAATAGAATTACATCCCTGCAAGAAAATACAATGGAGCTGCAAAAATGCAAGCTCTCTCCACAATAACGCTAATGAAAATCTCTCTCTAGAGGAAAATTTGACTTGGTACTTATACAAAATGATTAGGAATCATTCCCCATGAATGGAGGAAGCTTTCCCCACCAAAATCCTTTGATTAGTGGATCTAGTCCCCAATACTAGGAATTTACATTAAATGGCAGGGAACACAGTCCTAGATTTTCTCAATCATTCCCTAGAGAAAAATTCGACTTGGTACTTATAAAAAATGATTAGGAATCATTCCCCGTGAATGGAGGAAGCTTTCCCCACCAAAATCCCTTAATTAGTGGATCTGGTCCCTTGATTAGTGGAACACATTCCTAGATTTTTTCAATCATTGGAGTTCCACAATCTGTGCCATAATTCCATAATATTTTGTTTATTTATTATTTATTATTGATCCTCCTATAGTAGGGAACAAGTCCCTAAATTATCTCCTCCTCCAAATCTTCATAATTTTCCCAGTATTCTCATAATATTCCACAAAAATAAATAATATTAGGCACAAATATCCAATTATTCATAAACCTTCCTAATAAATATATTAAAGGTAAAAATAAATTATCTAATGCAAAAAGAGAGGTTTAATGTGCTGAAGGATGGTCATATGCCTTAATTGATGTTTAATTTAGAGGCATGGGCCTTAATTTATGTCTAATTTAGAGGTTTATCATACCCCCTACTGAAAGTGTTGCTCATCCTCTGAGCAACTTAGTGACCTTATTGTTCCTCTTTCATGGCCCTAGTGGCCTCTCTCTTGTGCATTAAGAATCTTGACTGTAAGTTCTGCAAGGACAAGCCCGAAAAAATATTTGTGCAAAGAAAAATAATTGTTTCTTGAGACCATTAGCTTGCCTTCTTCCCCTTATTGAAGATGGGTTCTTGAATATTTTTCAGTTTGGCAAGGTCTTCCACACCCTTATCAACCTTCTGCTACCTTGTTCTGCCATTTGGACACCTCTAACACCTTCAAAATCCATTTAGATGAGAACTAGGACATCATGTAGTAATTCATGTCAAAACTACATGAAATCCTGTTAAAACTACAGGATACCAGTTTTGAGCATAAATGATAGTCTGAGGTTAGGGTAGGCCCTCAACTTGACTTCCATGCCTCTTTCTCATTTTTAGGCCTTGGACAAAAGCTAAAAGGAGATTGGAGTCCTCTTGGAAAACATATTTTAACCACTGCAGTTTGAGTTTTGTTTTGATGGTGAATTCCTCATTTCCTTTTGTTGCCTTCTTCTTCTCTCTTGTGGCCTAGATGACTGCGTAATGGCCTTGGATTTCTCTGTTTTGATTAGGTCTCTCTTAAGCTCTCCCATCTTTGTTCATTTATTCTTTCTTGTAGAAACATATGTCTTCCTGTAGTAGTCATTCCTCCTCTTTCAGGGTCTTTTAACTACATGGGAGTGATGAGAAATGATGAAGAGGGATTGGATGATGATGTTAGGGATTGGATTGGATGATCATGATGTGGCAGGTGGCTTGATGATAGAAGGATTTGTGAAAATGGAGAGGATGCTTTGTTTGTTTTTTTTTTTTCAAGAATGAAATGGGATGGATGAATGATGAATAGATAGTGAATAAGAAGTGGCTGGAGGGCTTGGAGTGTTGTGGTGACTTGGCCTTTGCAAAAATTTCTTCTTTTAACTGTTGTCCTCATTCCTTGGAATAATCACCCTTCATAATTTTGGATTGACTTGCAATTAACTAGTTGAAGGCAACTGAAACTGCTAACCCATCCTTAGCTTATAAAACCTCATCTCTCATGCATTAACAACAAATTTCTAGCTATAATATGCTCAAGAGAAGAGGTCAATAATATTGCATACTTGTACCTACCTGATGGTTGTTGGAGAGACCTGCATGCTGCTGTCGAGTTGATGTTGATGTGCAGGTGTTGGATGGTGATGTTGATGATCTTGATACTGCTACTAAGCTCTGGAGGAGCTTCTTTGACCTCTGGATCTCTATGATGAAGTTGACTACAAATCTCTGGCTACTTCGTCATCATATCCCCCCAATTTTGCCTTGTGAATATCTCTAGTACATGAGGGTGCTGATGAATCCTCAATGTGTTGATGGGTTCCCCCTATCATTTTTCTTTGCTTAACACTGTTTGATGAAGCCAACCTCTATTTTTCCTTTTTAAAACTCCTCACTTCTAATCATGTACATGTTGTTTTGTATCCTGTAGGATCTCAAAGAATCCTATAATTTTTCAGGACAACGAATTGTTTTGTCCATATCTCCCAAATGGTAGAATGGATGACCTGAACTTTCTGAGCATGTTTCCATCATCATTATGCACCTCCCCATAAAAACATTTTGGTCAATGGATGCATGGATCTCGAGAAAAACTAAAAATGGTTGAAGGTGATGGAGGCCAATTTCTTGGAAACCATGCATTGTAATTTGTTGAAATTTCTTGGGCATGTTAACATCATCCACATGTATCTCCCCGTGAAACATATTTTTAAATGGATGCACGGATATCGATAAAATGCAAAAATGGTTGTAGGTCATGGAGGCTGATTTCTCGAAACCTATGCACTGGAATTTGCTGAAATTGCTTGAGCATGTTACTATCATCCATATGCATATCCCCCTAAAACATCTTAGCAAATGGATGCATGGTTTTCAAGTTATGGCAAAAATAAATTTCTGCTCTATGTATTTTTGCATCATGTAGTAAAACAGAGCATCCTGTAGTTTTTTAGGAAAGCAAGAAAACTAAATGGTAGAAGCTTGAGAATGATGGGTGGATGGTGAAAATAGATGAGGCTGATGGATTGGCATGGCTTTGGCCTTGTTGGAGAATTTGAGCAAAGGAGGAGAAAGTCAAAATTTGACTTCTTTTGACTAGGCTTGACCAATTTTCCTTTTGGTACCAACTTGTTTTTTTTTCCTTGTAGATGTTGGAGAGAACCTACATTCATCAAAGAGATGCATGGAGCAAGGATTTTTTATTTTTTATTTTTTTTTTCTTCTAGGCCTACTAGCTGCCTCAATGAGATTTTCAACTAGTAGGTTTGCCTAGGCGCCTCAAAGCAGGATTTAAACTAGGATCTTTTCTTTTTTTCTCTTTTTTTTTCCAACCCATTGACTGCCTCATGGAGGTTTTCAATCAATGAGCTAATCTCAGGCACCTCCAAGGAGGTTTTCACCTAAGAATTTTTTTTTTCTCTTTTTTTTATCATTTTTTTCTTTTACCCTACCCTACTTGAAAAACAAAATCACTTTCAAGTATAAGAATACTTCCAATGGAGCCATATGCACATCAATATGACAAACAAAATTATGTGTAGGCTTGAAATGTATGTTTTGACAGGCACCTGAATTTGAGTGATCAAATACTTTAACTTTGATGAATACAAGCACAATTGAAGAAGAGAGTATTGTTGCAACTTAGTGACTGTCTAGAACCATATTTCAATATAGTTGTGATGTCCTTGGTCCTTTTGCTGATGTGGATCATTCTTCATGTCTTCTTCTACCATGACCTTCAAATCTTCCTCTTTATGTTGATTGTTCTCTTCAATACGTGGAGGATTTGATGGTAACCATTAGGGAGCTTTTGCAATCTCTAATTTTGATGTTTGTTCTTCATCAATTGCAGCCCATGGTTGTTTGATCTCCTCTTTCGAATCTTCTTCTTCTAGATGTAATCCTCCAATGATATTAAGAGAATCTCTTTTTTGCAATACTCTTCCTGAGCTATGGTGAATACCATTGAGCTCAAGAGGAGATGTTTGAAAGTGTTGTACCTCAGCATTGTAAGTGGGCTAAGCTACTTCAATGTGTGGGTTTGGAAATGGTGGTACAGGTAGTTGAGTGGGAGTGTAAATTTGAGATGGATGTGGATGGGGTTGTGGTTGTGGTGGAGGGGAATGGTAGGGATAACATGGAGTTGGGTATGGAGGATATTGAGGAAAATATTGAGGATATTGTGGGTGGCTCCCATAAGTTCCTTACCAACATTGTTGTCAAGATTGGTTTTGGGGTTGAAATGGCCAATGTTACCAAGGAAAAGGTGTGTTCCAATTACTATGAGGTGGATATGCATAACCTTGAAATTGTGAATTAGGTTTTTGCATCATATTAGGCTGAATAGGATGCCATGGTCCTCTTGGAGCTAGATAACATAGCTGCATTGGTGATTGACTTTCTCCATTGTCCTCTTGGTTACCTTCCTTCAACCTTGGTAATGATGGACAATGTTTAACATCCTGTGATTCTGCAACACAAATATCAGCATTTTCTTTTCCTTCATCTTGCGTTCTTAACATTTCTACTTGTTTTGTTATATTGCTACGAATTTCTGTTTTAAAATCATCAAACAAATTTCCAAGTTTAGTTTGACTTACCAATATTGATGCTGATTTACCTATTCTTGCTTTTCCTCTTGATATGTGTTTGCATGTTTCACAAATTTCATCAAATGATAATTGGTATACATCACCTCTACTCATGAGATTAAGGAGATCAATCCATTCATCCCTAGTTGTTTTAAGTAAGAGGGTTTTTAGTGTGTCGGATCCTAAATGGTGTAGCTTTGCCCTCTTAACATTATACATGAACCTCTTTATTAGATCCTCAAGGCTCTCATCTTATCCTTGATTAATTCTAAAGATTTCTTCTTTAAGATCATGATCTTTATATTTTTCTAGAAATATCTCTTGCATCTCACTCCATGATCTTATTGAATTAGTCCCTAAACTCATGAACCATTTAAGAGCTTTATCCTTCAATGTTGCCGAAAACAATCTCAACTTTTGAGTTTTTACTAAGTAACCATAAGATCTACAATTAATCTCAAATTAAAAGAGAAAGGTTTCTGGATCCTCTGACCTTAAACCATGAAATTTTGGAAGAAAAGATGGAGGGATGTTCTTCATGTGCACACTACCATCAGTATCTTGAATGGGAAATCTAAGAGGATCTTCCTCATTGTCATCATCTCCATCCATTTCTTTTACATTCTTTGCAATCTCTTCTTCTTCTTCTACCAGCAAAAGTGGATGGTGATATGGCTCTTACTGCACCATGCGATCAAATGGGTGGGGTGGATTGGTGTTGGAAAAAAAATTTGTTTTTTGTTTTTATGATTGAACGAAAACTATAATGCAATGCAATTTTCTACTTTTGAAAATAGATATGCCTAATGAAAATATTTTTTTGTTTTTGAAAAAAGTAAAAAGAAATTAATCAAATAGGGAAGAAAACAATGCATACTTTGACACCTCCCTGGCAACGACGCCAAAAAGTGATGAGCCTCAGTATTGCAATAAGAATGTTGCAATTCCCAAGGCTACCAACTTTAATTATCAACCCGGGGTTCGTAAAAACTTAAGATTTATCAGCAATATATGTACAACATACAATATGTCCTTCCTTTGCTGTCATGATGTAATGGAGTGCATGTACAGAAGTCAAATCCTAAACTAATTACAAAAAATGAAAGGATCGAAATGGAACCTTAACCTATTGAGAGAAAGAAAGTAAAAGGAAAGAGACTGAAATCAAATGATAAAACACACCATTTTCTAACTAACCGCTAAGAGGCTTTGCTTCAAAAAAATGTGAAGTTAACATGTATGCAATCCTACTATCCTAAGCATGCAGATTCAAACCATCAAACCTTCTACTAATGTGCATGTAAATGAATAAAATAAACCTATTTTTCTTTTTGTCTTTTTTCATGTGAGAGTGTGAAAGCTAATCTCTTTTGGTGATGTGGCAGGTGGCTTGGAGAAGATGGTGGATGGTTGGAAGGCTTGGGAGACCCTTAGGTGACCTTGTATGGCTTCTTTGAGGTTTTCCCTCAATCCGGCCTCAAAACATGCCACTACAGGAAAACCTACAAGATGTACTAAAAACCTACAAGATCCCCTAAAAACCTACAGGATACAACCGAAAGAAAAAGGATGGATGTTGAAGGAGATGGAAATCTTAGGGAAGGTGGTTGGTGGATGGAATGAGTCAAGGGAGTGCCTAGGGCCACTTCAGAACTCAAAACCAAAGTTGGGAGATGGATGGATTTTCTCAAAAAGCTTGGAGAAGTTTCCTTGTGAAATTATTAAATTTGTGAGGGTTTAATGACCAAGAAAATCAAATCCAAATTGGACAGGAGAAAGTTTTTTATGAACTAGGATGTCTTATATCCCTATTCCAAGTGGAATCACTCAAAAATACCTCTGTTAACCCATGCAAAAATAAAAATAAAAAACATTACTAGTCGAAAATATAGAAATTCGAGAACTAGTGAGCTAGTAAATCTAAAAAATGCCTAACCAAATCAAGTGAAAATGAAATGGGGTAATTTTTTTTATGAACTAGAATGTTTTTGTGATCTAATGCAAGTGGAAACAACTTGATTGAATCTTGTTAGCATGCTCTAAAAAATAGCATAAATTTATTGTTCTTTGCTAAAAGGAGGTCTAACAATCTAGATTTGGGAATAAGAAGACTAATCCAAGTAGCTAAATGATTACTATGAACTTTCAAAGCTTTTCCAAGGATTAAATAATTCTTGTGATCCTGCAAAAGCACTTACATCAACCATTTAACTCAATCCCACAACAAAAAATCATTAATACTAAATGCAAAAATAGAAAGAAATAAAAACAAGAGATGCATGTGAATAAGAAGTGAAAAGAAGGAAAGAAAATGATACAAAAGAGCTTTGAGGCTCCTAGGATGGCCAAGCCCAAGGAAACTCAGAGACCTATGGAGGAGAACAAGATTTAGAAGCTGAACATGACACCAATCTTCATTTTTTTCATCAATAGAATTACATCCCTGCAAGAAAATACAATGGAGCTGTAAAAATACAAGCTCTCTCCACAATGACACTAATGAAAATCTCTCCCTAGTGGAAAATTTGACTTGGTACTTATACAAAATTATTAGGAATCATTCCCCATGAATGGATGAAGATTTCCCCACCAAAATCCTTTGATTAGTGGATCTAGTCCCCAATACTAGGAATTTGCATTAAATGGTAGGGAACACATTCCTAGATTTTCTCAATCATTCCCTAGAGGCAAATTCGACTCAGTACTTATACAAAAGGATTATGAATCATTACCCATTACTGGAGGAAGCTTTCCTGATCAAAATCCCTTGATTAGTGGATCTGGTCCCTTGATTAGTGGAACACATTCTTAGATTTTCTCAATCATTGGAGTTCCACAATCTGTGCCATAATTCCATAATATCTTGTTGATTTATTATTTATTATTGATCCTCCTGTAGTAGGGAACAGGTCTTTAAATTATCTCCTCCTCCATATCTTCATAGTCTGCCCAATATTCTCATAATATTCCACAAAAATAAATAATATTACGCACAAATATCCAATTATTCATAAACCTTCCTAATGATTATATTAAAGTTAAAAATAAATTATCTAATGAAAAAAGAGAGGTTTAATGTGTTGAATGATGGTCATAGGCTTAAATTGATGCTTAAGTTAGAGGCATGGGTCTTAATTGATGTCTAATTTAGAGGCTCATCATAATTTTTGCAGCTCCATTGTATTTTCTTGCAGGGATGTAATTCTATTGATGAAAATAATGAAGATTGGTGTCATGTTCAGCTTCTAAATCTTATTCTCCTCCATAGGTCTCTGAGTTTCCTTGGGTTTGGCCATCCCAGGAACCTTAGAGCTCTTTTGTATCATTTTATTTCCTTCTTTTCACTACTTATTCACATGCATCTCTAATTTTTATTTCTTTCTATTTCTATATTTAGTATTAATGATTTCTTGTTGTAGGATTGAGTTAAATGGTTGATGTAATTTCTTTTGCAGGATCACAATAATTATTTCATCCTTGGAAAAGCTTTGGAAGTTCATAGTAATCATTGAGCTACTTGGATTAGTCTTCTTATTCCCAAATCTAGATTTTCGGACCTCCTTTTTAGCAAAGAACAATAAATTTCTGCTATTTTTTAGAGCATGCTAGCAAGCTTCAATCGAGTTGGTTCCACTTTCATTAGATCACAAAAACATTCTAGTTCATAACAAAAGTTACCCCATTGCATTTTCACTTGATTTGGTTAGGCATTTTTATATTTACTAGCTCACAAGTTCTTGAATTTCTAGATAGAGCAGAGCCATTTCTAGATAGATGGATGCATGGATCTCGAGAAAAACTAAAAATGGCTGAAGGTGATGGAGATCGATTTCATGGAAACCATGCACTGTAATTTGCTGAAAATTTTTGAGCATTTTACCATCATCCATATGCATCTCCCCATGAAACATCTTTTTAAGTGGATGTGCGGATATCGAGAAAATGCAAAAATGGTTGTAGGTGATGGAGGTTGATTTCTCGAAAACTATGCACTGGAATTTGCTAAAATTTCTTGAGCATGTTACTATCATCTATATGCATATACCCATGAAACAACTTAGCAAATGGATGCATGGTTTTCAAGTTATGGCAAAAACAAATTTCTCCAAAAATGGTTGATGTAAGTTATTTACAAAATTCTCCCTTAATACTTTTTTATCGCTATAAATCCTGGAGAACTGGTTCAACAAATATTTACATATTTAATTTGACATCAAAAATTTGCAAAATCAAGATCGATGGTACTGGTTACTCATCCATTGGTGTCGGTCTATTAAGATCTATTCCAGTGTTTTCTTCACCCTGTAGGTTTTAACCCTGTACAGAAATCTAATTCTTAAAAAACAAAAAATATACAATGGTGAGAAACACAAAACAAATACACAAACATTTTTCGTTGGATCCCAAAACTGAGACTACTAGATTGATTTTTTATTATATTCCTTTCAATGTTACAATACATATATATACATTTCGAAGCATTCATAAACCCCAATACATTAACCCTAGATTAGAACATAATTGTAGTTCCCTTAAACAGATCTACAAAATACCATGTGAAGAAAATCATCATACCCAAAACCATGTGTGAAACCCATGCTCAAAACCATAGGTAGGTCCGCCCACCTAATATAGGGTCCAAAAAACATTTTCCATGGCGTTGCCCCAGACCCCGTGCAAGGGGGCTACCACCCCCCCACAGTGCGCTCGACTTGTGGGGCTAGTCGTGGAAATAATATAACTGTTGGACACCTAATCCTCAATGGGTTAGTGTGGAAGTCGAATAGACAAAAGAAGTCCAAGAGACCTTTGGATGTGGAACCCAACAATCAGAACATGTACTATAAATGTATATCATTTGTTAATAAAATAGTATTCTCATGTTTTGTCTTTCAGATTATGTTGTTTCCATGTGTGTCTAACATGGTACCAAAGCAGGCGTATTCCTGCCCTGCATAATTACTTTGAGTCATTTGTTCTATGGCCTTTATGTGTAGGTCATTTCTGCCATCACTTATGCATTTCATGAATATTTACTCAGCTAAATTCTAGTTGCAACCTCTGTGATTTCTCCAGCCCTATTTTTAGCATTCCTAAAATTAGTTCTAACTCCTTGTATCAGTTTTTCTGCCATATTTTCTCTCTGGACTCTGTGCGCTCTCTGGGCACTCTGGGCTCTCTACCATATGGTATTTTAATCATTGTTTGTGCCCTCTGCGCTCCTTGGGCTGTACATAATTGTCTGACTGCATTTTCTCTTCACTCCTAACAGTTGGCATGCCCGTTAGTGGTTTGGAATCTCTGACCAAATATGCGTATCGAAGTATAGAAGTTTAAAATGCAGCCAACATATGATCTGTAGCACAAACATTTGGAATATGGCTTAATCAGCGCATGCAAGCGTTTCACCCAAAGTGGAATCAGGTTTTCAATTACCCTGGGAACTATGCTTACCTTATTTCATATATCATGAGATACTTTTCAATATGACGAAGCATTGTGCTGCGTAACAGTACCCAAATGTGCTTTCTCAACAGTTCCCTTCCTATGTGAACAGGAGAATCGAGTGACTCAACACAAATTGATGTGTCATCTTCTATGCTAAGAGTTCCATTCCCATCACAACCCTCTTTGAAGTTGAAGCCACGTTGATTGCCAGTCTTATCTTGCAATGAACCTGCTCCCACTATTGTGTATGGAACTCCTGAGTTTATAACAGCTTTCTCATCTGCCTCAGCTAACCTTTTAGCTTTTGCATTCATAAAATCTTGAATGCCGCCACCATTTCTAAGCACAACCAACTAAGATAAGAGAATGATATGTTCTATTCCTTTCAGATTTTCATCTTCTGCTAACATGCCCATCTGGCCAATTTTGCTATCACCATCTATAACCAGCACCGCATCTCGAATTTCAAAGACAGCTTCCTCGATATTTGTCCTCCTTGTTGCTGACAAGTCCATCTCTTGGAAGTTGATCTAGTGCCCCATACCATTTTCTTAGTTTTGGTCCTCCTACAATGTAATCCAGCAAACGTTCTCCAAAGGAAAGAGGTCTAGGTTGCTTCTTCTTGTTGTTGTATCAGCTTCTTGCCACCCATAATGTTTTGGCACGGTTAATTCTGCTTTGTGCAATTGTAAACCCGGATTCTTTCCATTTGTGTGGAGGCAATGAATGCATATGATACAGAAACAGAGCCATGTTTTGAAATGGTATTGAAAGATTATGTTCGGGCATGTTGATGGAATTTGGGTTGGAACGGGGTACATATTCAATTGTAGAGTGTGATTTGTGTTTCTGCGTCAAAGAATCTCAAACATCATTGTGCATTCCGAGCACTTATGTACGTTGAGATTTTGAAGGCAGTGTGTTGCAATATTATTTCAATTCAAATCCCTAGAAGTTGTTTGTGAGCATTGTATTTGGTTCTGTGGTGAGTTGGACGTTGTTCTAGAAGAAAGAAGGAACAAGTTTACTGCCTGCTGGTTGATTTACCCCTTGTGAGCTGAGTTTAGGAGAGTCAAGGGATGTGTTTATTGACTTGTTGTAGCTTATAATAAGGTGTGGATATATGTTGAAGAGGTAGCCAAAAATCCACCAGTAACTTACTCAAATATGGTATCTCCAATGTTGAAGTGAACTGTGAGTTAATGCCATCATAGACAGTGCATATATATATATTAGATTTTGTTTGTGTACTAGCTCTCCCCTTTATCTATTAAAATATTTAAATGGCTACTAGCATCTACAACATCATTGTATAAATTTTGAACATGTATTTCAGTGAAGAGTGAAGAAGTTTGTGGTTGCTACACTTGTTATTAGTATTATCTATGCTTGCTGGGTCTAAAGTTGATATTAAATTAATATTTTGAAGTTCTTCCACAAGTATTTGTCCCAGCATATTATGTATTTACATGAGCCAATAACAAGGAATGCACCTACAGCATTTTATACACAAACTGTTTGTTAAAATACTACAGTGGACCAAACCATACAAACTCAGGGCTCTTTGTGGTTTTCTCTTAGTTATTCCGGTTGGGTTTCTTACAGTGGACTATTGTTTTCTTTGAAGAAAGTGGCAAGATCAGAGAATATTGATTCGTACCCTAGTCAAAGTATTTATATATGAGCATTCAAGTCCTGTCCATGACATGGTGCTATAATTGTTGAAGTTTTGATAGCCATCATTTCTGCTTTGAAAGTGAAGGAGTATTTGAAGGATCCAAGCAAGTTTGCAATTGTTGCTTCCCTAGTTGTGGCATTGTATTTAAAACTCATTATAGTTTTTTGTCTACATATATATGCATTAATTCCTTGATTCAACTGTTGCATAAGAGTTTGGTGGGCTGTATAAAGGCAATGATTGTTTTGACAAATAAAAGTAATCTTTTGTGGAGAAAAGTTTAGTCAGTTGTATTGTCAGAACATAGTGTTGGTCATGAGTAAACTCTTATTTTTATATGGATTGTAATTGGTGCTTGCTAGTTGCACACTGATCATTTGCCACACAATTATAAAGGATATTTTTTTGTGTACTGTGAGTGGGTATTACTTTTTTTCATTGAGTAGTAGTTGTGATCAGTCTTTAAGGTGTAATTCTAACATTGAAGAAATAAATGGCCAGAAACAATGAAGTATTAGAGTTCCTCAAAACTCTGATATTGTCTACTACTCATGATACATCAAAAGTCAGCAAAGTTTCTCTCACTGACATTCAGGTCTGTCTACAAAATGCACAAGAAAAGATAGAACTTTTAGAGCTCGAATCTCAGCTATAGCAAGAAGAATTAAAACAGAGGAGTCATCATTCTAAACCTATTTATGTTCAAAACAATGAAACAGACTCCCATAAACAGCAAGATAATATTGTTGAATTTCATTCAGATCCAGTGCCCAATAAAGCAGCAATTGTACATGCAGATGTAGAAACTCAGTCTGCACTTCCCAAGCCCATCATCAAACCTTGGGAACAGATTGTCCACAACAAACACAGAACTGGTTTCGAATATGAGAAGGACTTGTCCTTTCATATTCCAGACTTCTCAAAGCCCATTCAGTTTCAGAGTGTTGGGTTCCTTCATGACAGTTCACCTCCAGCTATTCCAGATTCTACTCCTCTTCCACAACAACAACAACAGATTGTGAAATGCCAACAATGTGACCGAGTTGGCCATCTGAAAGATCACTGTTTTGATCTTCATCCATGTAAGCACTGTCATAAAACCACCTATTCTTCAAATAGATGCTTCAAAAACAAATGTACTACAAGAAAAAAGATTCATCTTGGATGGATCGCTTCTTGGCAATGGGCATCAACAGCCAAGAAGATATTCCAATCACATGTCAGAACTTGTTCCAAAGTATTGAACAATCTTGCAGTTGAGTTTTCTCCATCATCTCACCTTGTATCTGACAAGGGGGGAAATGATGGTCATCTACAAGCTTCAAAGCCACATCAAGCGAGATTGAGCCACAACCTATCACACCAGATTCAGAGTTATAGCCAGAGACAAAGATGCCCTTGAGCATGCCTTCAGTTGGTAATCTGGGACACTTCCTCTAGTAGAAGACTTCAGCTTCTTGCCAGTTTCGGAAGAATTCCAGGAATAGAATTAGGGACACTTCCTCTAGCAAAAGACTCCAGCTTCTTGCCAGTTTTGGAAGAGTTCCAATAGTTGCATTAAGCATTCCAGAGTTGTTGGCCATCCTTAAACCATCACAGGTTGAGACTTCCCTTTTCAGGTTGAAGTTCTCCCTTTTATGCAGGGTGAGACCTCCCTTTCATGGTTGAAGACTTCCCTCTTCAAAACAATAGGAGCACTTCCTCTAGCAGAAGACTTCAGCTTCTTTCCAGTTTTGGAAGAGTTTCGGGAACTGCACTAAGCGTTCCAATGTTGGTGGTCATCCTTAAACCACCACCCTTTATACCAACATTTCAG
Source organism: Pinus taeda (assembly GCA_000404065.3). Classification (NCBI taxonomy): domain Eukaryota; kingdom Viridiplantae; phylum Streptophyta; class Pinopsida; order Pinales; family Pinaceae; genus Pinus; species Pinus taeda. Next base: position 71,461 of record APFE031161263.1, read on the forward strand.
AGAGCACATTCAGCCTAGTGTTGCCATGCATTTTTGCACATTTAGTATTACAACTCTCTTCTTGGACTCATACATAACCCTTCGGATTAAGGGGGGAATGTTGGACACCTAATCCTCAATGGGTTAGTGTGGAAGCTGAATAGACAAATGGAGTCCAAGAGACCTTAAGATGTGGAACCCAACGGTCAGAACATGTACTATAAATGTATATCATTTATTAATAAAATAGTATTCTCATGTTTTATCTTTCAGATTATGGTGTTTCCATGTGTGTCTAACAATAACACATATCCGACCTCGGGCTTTTCTCCAGCTTAAGTTGCAAGTGCTCAATTTGCTGACGCAGAGCGTCAACTTCATCTTCTAACTGACGAATTTGCTGATTTTTCTCTAGTTGTTGCTCCTTCATTTCCAAAGTCTCTTTCTATTGTTGATGGATGCACCTTTGTATTATATCCATCCCTTCCTTGATTTCCACATGTTCCTTGTCACGAAGACTGCAAGCCTGATGGAGCCTCCCGTGATTCATCGCATTACGCCTGGGCATTATGCCCCACTGAGTTCAGCGATGGCCCCATGAACCAAAGATCGATCCCTCCTCCTCTAAAATTATCACCACGTCCATATTGATAGTGGGAGGGATACCAAGACAACTGCCCACGGAGAAAAAGAGAACAACCGAACCGAATTTGAACCAATTACGCTTCTAAAAGATTGCAATTTCAAATTTTGAAGCACCACTGGTCATGGCTATCAAAATAATAGACTCTTTCTTGCCAATAAAACTTATGTTTCCACCCTTTGCAACACCCAAATCCTTTACATGACTACCCTTTGAAACCACCATGAAAAGTACCACCACTATGAAAATTACCCAGACTTTGTCACTACACAAACTACCAAGAATCTCCAAACCCGACCACTAGGCCCTTAAGAAAATCCCCAGGAAAGAATCAAACCAGTTCATGAGACAGGAGATCTTACCGTTAGTACTCATTATATAGAGGATTATGGATCAAATTTTCATGCAGACTTGATGTGAGGTTCTCATTTTGCTGAAATCCCAATCTTCTACCATAATTTCTCTTCTCAATGAAACGTCCATCAACTTGTCCCACACCAGCTTCCCTTGCGCAAATTGACCTCCCCAAACCAGAAGGATTAATTTCTCCTCACACTCCCCATTATTTCGCATAGTTCCTTCTTGGTTTCACCGGCTGCTGCGACTGGTACAAGGAGAAGATACCAAGGTTATCACACCAAGACTTCTCCAATGTCCAAGTTTAATACGAGCATGAGGAAAGCAGCCACACTGCATCATATTCCAATCTTCAGGGGAGCCACAAGTCGGGAGGATGGGCTAGGAAAAATTCATGGCGATGGGATAAGAACGAGGACATAAGAGATGAGGGGGATGAGGAGGTGGCAACCAAGGTGGCTAGGGAGGAGGGTGACTGGAGAAATGGAGGATGAGGTATCAGGGAGGGAGGATGAGGGGGAGGTGAAGGGAGGAGAGGCAGAAGGGAAGAAGGGGGGAGCTTGGGGGAACATGAAACAAGCTAGGGGAGGAGGGGAAATAAAATTCCAAACAATCTCTACTATTAAAATTCTTGATTCGTCCATAAGCACACTCAAATATCAATAGATTGAGATTCATAACAACTATTAGGGAATGATGACCAATCCTACAATGCCTTTCACTTTTTTTGCTTTCCTCATTCATCTAACATGCCAAATTGTCTTTCTTGTCAAATTCCTTATTATTACCTCTTAGAATATGCAAAAATTTAACTTGATCAAAGAGAGGGATCATGCCTTGGGTTCTCTTGATGATCTTGTTTAGTTTGATGCTTTGAGCTACCAAGTTGTAGTTCATATGCTTCATAATCAACATGGAATCCCCTGAGAATTTGCATATCCTTGATGCCTTTTTTTGGGCTAGAGAGAGCTCGAGGAACAACCCATAAGCCTCAGCTTGATTATTTGTCTTCATTCCTAGGCCCCAAGCATATATATCTTTCATGATTCCTTCGGGATTAATGAGAATCCCTCCCCCTCCTACCACCCTAGTAGTTGTCTTAGTTTTTACTAGTTAGAGACTTTTCTTTTATTTATTTTTTTTAAGTCTAGTCATTATTTATTTTTTGTTAAATAGTGTTGGTGAGTTCTTTTTATTCTAGAATTATGTCACGTTTAATAATCAATCCAAGTTTGTAAACTTATGAAGTGTAATGCAAAATATATGCACGACCTAGTTTGTAACATACTTAGAGAAAACCGCTTACAAAGCTTATCTATTGTTAACTACATAGTTCAACTATAAAAAGTAAAAGCAATTTAAAGAAATCAACATAGTATCTTTCTAAACACTTTTAAACCAGCGCCCTGTAAAGGTTCCTTACCACATACAATAATATAATTCTTTAAGAATATAATCAACAATTCATTTAATCAAACATGTTTTGCACTTGAGTTAGACAATGTTTAATTAATTTAATAGTTCATATGAATAGCCTTTACTGTGCACTCACATGCAAACTAGAAAAAACATAAATTAAAAAGACTAATCTAAAACATGTTCATTCAAATTAAAGTAAAGGAAATTCAAAACAAAAGATAAGAAATGCATTCCCTACATGGTGGGCCCTCCCGACTCAATGAAATGTTGTTGGGAAATCCTTATAATCTTAAGTTATTAATAAATTTAGATATGGAAAATTTTATAAAATGCAACCACATAGGCACATGAATTAACAAACAAACAAGCTTTGAATTAATAAAATTAAAGTGCATAGTTTTCAAAATTGTGCTCATATTTGGTATTACAGTCTAGCTTTGGGCATTCATACAAAATGAAACACAATCTCTGAGGCTCAAATATTTCCCAGAGATTGATGACTCAACAAACTAGATTTCATTTAAGCTAGGTCACACTCAGAATGAGTGATCTCATCCTTGATTTGATGGGTAGTTTGAATCCTCAATAGAGAAATTTTGAGGTCTAAAATGGGCCTCCTAAGGAATATTATAAAATAATAGTGGAAATAATAAAATAAGATTAGATGACATCATCAAATTTTAGAGGAAAAAAGAAAAAACTACTCTTTCAACTAGTATTTTCAACTTATCTCCCTATGGTTTTACTCAAATTTCGAACAGAAGCACTTGTTGGATGTGAAATTTAATTCCTCATAGGAGTGCCCATCTTGCATACTTTCAATGGAACCTACTACACAAAAAAAGAGAAATATATGAAAAAATGTGATTGCAATCACATTTTTCATGTCTTTCTCATTTTTCATGTTGCAGGGTCCATTGAAAGTATGCAACATGGGTACGCCTTGGATGAAGAATTAAATTATGCATCCAACGAGTGTTCCTTCTCAAAATTTGAGTAAAACTGTAGGGAGATAAGCTGAAAATACAACTTGAAAAAGTAGTTTATTTATTTTAATATTTTTACTATTTTGCTCCAAAAATGGTGAATCATCACCCATGGTTGACATCATCATATTCAATCTTATTGGTTCTTATCAATGTTTTAAAACTCTGACTCGGCCGAGGGTCGACTCCGACTTCGACTCTGACTCAGTATCGACTCAGTCGAGGGTCGACTCCGACTTCGACTCCGACTCAGTATCGACTCGGCTTGCTCGATTTCAATGAATCGGTCATTGTAAAAAACACATTAAATATTTATTTTTTTTATAAAAAAACATAATTTTAAAGATTCTCATTCAGGTTTCAAAACACACAGCATTAGAATATAGATGGTACACAACATATGATCAAAGTAGGCTCATGAATATATCCATTATATCAAAATGGCACCCAATGCACTATCCAATACACACATGATAAAAACAAAAACACATAATCAAGGAGGCTAGAAATGGCCTCTACAACAAAAGTAAATGGTGACCAGTACTACTAGCTAGTAGCTACTGCCAGAGGAGCCAAGATCATGTGGATCAATCTCTGGATCATCATCAGAATCAAACAGGGGGCCCCATGGCACCTCCTCATCATCATCTCCAACTGCAACTGTAGAAGTGGTAGCACTAGCAGGCCGTGCAGCATATGTAATCTGAGATAGACGAGATATGCGGCTGCGCTTCTATCGTGGCTGAGCAGAGGAAGCACCTGCAGCTGGAGGAATTGCTAGCTGTGAGGCTAAGGCTGGTACAAGTGGATTAGGATCTATATTCAACTAAACATCATGTTCGAGTGATGCCTCCCTATGTAAATCTAAATCAAGATCCTCATCAGAATCAAACTTTGTTGGATGACTCTCCACTACGCAATCTGATGTTGGATAAATGTCTTCCAACACAATGGGATCTGAATCAGGTATTTTGTTCAGCAATTGGTTGCATCAAAGTCAGTGGTTGTATTGGACATAGACTAGATCATTTAACCATTTTTTATCCAAATGGTTTCTCTTCTTTGTGTGAATCCTCTCAAAGATAGACCAATTGCACTCACACCCAGTAGCACTGCAATTTTGACTCAAAATACGAATTGCAAACTTCTGCAATTCAGGACAATGGCCACCAAAAGCCTCCCACCATTGTGCTGCAAAAAACATAGGAGTGTAATGAGTTAGCTCAAAAAAAATACAAATTATATCCAACTTTCAAATTATAAACAATTTAACAAAATTTTAAAAAACTATTAAGAATTTGAAAATTGAAATTTTTGTTTCCCTGACTTATCTGCTTCTCTTGCAATCTTTGCTAGGTTCTTCCCAAAGGTACCCAAGGCATTGGTGAAGGTTATGACCTGTCGGTGTATATCCAGTTGATCAAACTCTGATGTGATCATGTGATCAATGTAGTCAATCAGTCCATCTCTAACCTCCCCCCTCAAAGCTCCTGTCTCCTTAGCTTTATAATGATATTGTGGGTTCAAAAAATACCCAGCTGCATGTATAGGGTGATGGAGTTGATTGTTCCATGTTTCATCAATGATTGCCCAAATGGGCCCATACTTAGCCACTTTATCCTTGTATGCCCTCTTTATTTGCTCCTTTGCTTGATCCATAGCGTCATAAATGAAGCCCATAGCCAATCTTTCCCCATCCACCAACCGCAACACCTTAACCAGTGGCTCAGTAAGCTTCACAATATCTGCTACCTTTCTCCAAAATATTTCTTCATTAACTTGCTTTTTCAATTCTTTGCCTTCCAGTTTGTGAGACCACTAGATTTGACTCCATTCTTCACTGGAAAAAATCTTTTGCAAGTTTCTATGTTGTGAAAGCATAGGTTGCAATGTCAAAAAATGAGTAGCAAATCTAGTGATGGTAGGCCTAATAATATCCCTGCCCCCAGTGTGTTTCCTCATGAGGCTCAAAATCCATGAATGATAGTAGATAAATTTTGTTCTGGTTTTGGCATGATCTACTGTGTTTTTGACCCAATCTAATTTTCCAATATCCTCAAGCATGAGGTCTATGCAATGTGAAGCACATGGGGTCCAAAAGATGGTCTTATGTTTTTCCTCTAACAGTTTACCAGCAAGAACATAGTTAGAGGCATTATCTATGATGACTTGAACAACATTAGCCAACCCCACCTCCTGAACAACCTCATCCAATAGCTGGAACAACAATTGCCCATCTTTTAACTTATCAAATGCATCAACTGATTTTAAAAACATGGTTCCCCGTGGACAAAAGATAAGAAAGTTTATGATGGTACGGTTTCTTTGATCAATCCATCCATCTGACATGATGGTACATCCTGTTCTTGCCATGGAGTCCTTGAAATCTTTCAAATACTCATTAATGGATGAAATTTCTTTCCTGCAAACGATATCCCCTTAGCTCATGCATAGTAGGGCCTTTGAAGCCTTTTCCATCAGCTTGTATGGCATCAAACATAGGCTCATAATATGGTGAACGGGAAGCATTGAAGGTGATATCAGCATCATACCACCATCTAGCTATGTAATCACAAGTAGTCTCCCTCAATTCTTTCTTCCAATGGTCATCTAAAGTGGGCTGCATTTGACTTCTACTAGCTTGAGGACCATGTGCATCTGATGGAGAGGAGGGAGTGAAATAACTTTTGATATTCATATCACCCTTTTTCAAATTCATTCTACCCTTTCCCTTTTCTTGAATAGACTCAAAAGAGGGAGGACCATATCGGAAGGGGTTGGATGCATCAGTACAAGGGATAGAAGAAGAACCCTCAAAATCAAAATGGGGGTTGTTAGCAATTATTTTTTGTATATTCCTCTTCCTCCCAATTTCAGCCTCTAACTCTTTTTGCCTAGCCTTATCTTCTTTAAACTTCTCAAAGCTCGCTAACAATTCCTTCCTAATCTCCCCAATTGCTAGTGAGGTACATGGAGTGATTTGGCCTCTAATCTCCGCCAAGTGTTGTTTCAGCCTATTAATGCCCCCAGGACCTTCCTTAATTTTCCTATGGCAAACTTTGCAATGCATTTGACTTTCAACCATTTCAACATATGCCCAAACAACATCTTTCACTCTGGGTGCCATTTTTTGACTTGGAAATGAAAGCAAACAATCTGAAAATGAAAAAAAAAAAACAATGATTCAATGTTCATTTATTTCACAGAAAACACTCTTTAGGATTTCTAGATGTGCACCTAAAATTTAATAAGCAAAAACAGATTTGTACAAGTGAAAAAAAATACCTCCAGGCACAAACTGCCTCTTCAAGATTGCTCCAAGAAACCAACTCCTCAATGCTACTCCAAATGGCTGCCCATGAAGCTCCTCACTCCAGCTACAATGCTTGCCCAAGACTCCTCACTACTGCTCCAAAAACAAACTCAACAACTACTCACAAACTCTCACTGAAATTCTCACTCAAATGCATGAGATGGCTGTGAGACAATGAGAGGGGTTGAGTGGGTTAAATAGGGTTTGGGAGGGGGGAATGGACCCCAAAGACCAACAAACCAATTAATATACCCCTTTGGAGTCCCCCACACTCAGCAAAAATTTAAAAAAAAAGTCGTTTTTTTGGGTTCACTGGCTGCTGTATGTAACCCGACCAACCGAACCAGTTCGTTGGCCGAGTCATAGATCTAAGGCCTGGCTCGGACCAACTCAGCTGATTCGATTCTGAGCCGGGCAGTTTTTAAAACACTGGTCCTTATAAAGTTGATTTTGGTTGTACATTTTTGGTTTGAGGTCCATTTTAGACCTCAAAATTTCTCTAATGTGCTTCTATTATATATTTTCTAGCCACAACACGAAATCTAGGAAAATCCTCTTTAGAAAAACCTCCAATATCCTAAACCATTCACTCTTTTGAAAATTTTCTTGCAATTTTCTTAAATGGGCTCATTCTACACAAAATCCATGTTTTAGATTTTCAAGATCTATCTTCATTTTCCTGGAAAATGTGTCAGAAGTTGACTACCCAACAACTATTGCTAATTTGGATCATCACCTTTAACCATGAGCTATATATTGACACATGTGACTTGTGTGAGTTTCGAGAAACATACCTTTGTAGTGGGAGTCCTAATGACAAAATCCATGTGCCTAAATATATTCTAGAACTATGTTGATATCTCAATTATGGAGGTGCCTACCAAAACTAAGTTCTAGCTTCAAGAACAAAACTAATAAATTGTCATTAGTAAAACCAAGCATAATCCTTATTAATTCATTAAGAATACAAAAAATACATGAGAATTTACCAATTGAGCATTAGATATGTATCTTGGTGTGTTTTTTTGGAAATTGTGGTAAGTGAAGTGATCAATGGGTGAAGAAATGGCACAAATGGTTAAATGGATGACTGTGAATGATGGTAAAGTGGTGAAAAATCAAGGACCCAACAAATAGAATTATAACACCTTTTATAACTTGTCATTTCTTGGTTTACTTATCATCTAATGTTGATAATTAACCTTGTTAATATCTTGTGATTAATTGAGATCATGGTTTAGTTATCATTTCATATTTCTAGACAAACTTAACACGATTTTGTAGCTTCATGCTTTTATACTATATACCTTATTTTCTCTCGTAGATAACCATATCATGCTTTCATGACTTTGTACTTTCTTTACATCTAGCCTAGAATCAATTTTGATGATGTAGTGGCTAGGTTTCTTTTCTCTCATGTTGGTGTTATCATTGAAAAATAATACACCCAAATGCATCAGTTAGGGAACTCAACAATGAAGAATGGCTTGTGCAAATGCACCATTGATTGTTGGAAATCATTAAAAAATTAATAAAAACTAAATGTTCCTAAATTTGTTATTTACAAAATCAAACCGCACAAATTCACCCAAGAAATTTTGCATGGATCATCACAATTATTTCTTCGATAGTCCCATGGACCCATAAAAGTGACATATCAATATCCCCGGGCCAAAACTCAAATGGGAAACCACCAAGTGAAAGGAAAAGGTTAATAAGCTCAGTCTCGAGCCACTACACCACTAAAGTGGAGTTAAGGATCCTCTAAAGGGTTCCTCTTATCTCCCTCAAGCTCACTTAAAGTTAAACCTCATCAATGAGCCAAGGGGAGGCAAGGCATGAGCTTGGTCCTAAAAATATTACTACATTTGGGACTATTAGGAGAAGGAAGTCAAAGAAATGTTATGTTGTAAAATTGTCTCACAATTGGCATTGCTTTGTCTTCTTAGAGCTCACAATTAGAGAGCTTTTAAGGGAATTCTTGAGGAGGGATCATTCTTACAAAGAGAGTGAGAAAATCCACCTTTATTTAGGAGAGTTATAGGGTCCATTTCCCTATCAATTCCCTGTAGTGTCTCTAGGAGAATATTGTAACTCTTTTCATCAAGAAATAAAAATATTTCTTGCTTCCCATCCTCCATTCTCTTGTTTTCTTTGTAACATTGTAAAAAATAATCTTGCTTAGATATAATTGTTTTCTTCATCTATTCATGTGTTTTTCTTTCTAGCCATTTTCTTATTGGTTCCATGAAATGAACAATGACCTTGCAATAGAGTGTATTTTGGTACACCCTTGCTCCAATAGTCACACAACAAATTGACAAATCCACTTTTCTTTTCTTGTTCATTTTTGTTGTTTGTGAGCTCTCTCCTCAATTCAATATCTTTGTTCATATTGTATTTTTTATTCATATCCATTTCATGTCTCCTCTTTCTTGTATGTGTCTAAAATTGGTTTCTTTTCTTTTCTTAGCCGGTCCATTCAGATATCGAAGAAACAATCGTGATGTTTCCCTCTCGAATGTTAGTAAAATACCTTTGCAAGTTTACAAAGTTTCAATGTATTGTAATTTTATCCTCTTTCTTGAGTTGGGTGGAAACCATTAATAATTTGCCCACACTTCTGCACATCTTAGCCAATTATTTAAGTTATTTTTCATTTAAATTAACCATTGGAGTAGAAGAATTGATTTCTTTTGTGATGGAATTTATTTTCTTTCTCATATCACTGTAGAATTGTTAATAAAAGTGGATCAACCCCTTCTTGAGTATGCTCTTACCATTGAACTCATAAGAGATTTAAGGGAATCAAAGAAACATTGAAGCCGATTTTGATCTCCCTTTAAGAATCGAGGTTAAAACACATAGTTTAATAGGAGGAAAGTAAGCATCCCATTATGTGCATATATTTTCTTTCTCACAAGGTACAACACACAACATAATTAGTTTGGAAAGTAATAGATCACACATTTGTGATGTTCACTTGACACCTCGCACCCACTACATTCCACACATAATAACTTTCCTTAGCCCTTGTTTGATAAGTACGTTCTTCCCCTTGTAGTCATAAGTGATCTAGGGGAATCAAAACATTAAATATACACTATTTGAAATTCATCATTTTTCACACCCTAATTTCCAACAAGTCTCGGGCCAAATTCCGAAGCTCTTATCCTCTTAAAATAAATCTAACTTAAACATGTTAATTACCCCCATTGTGGGTCACCAAAGAAATTACAGTCTAAGTTAGGACCTTGGGGGTAGGCATCCAAATAATCCCCTTTGGGAATTCTCATTTGAATATAGAATGTTGTTTTTTATGGAAATTTAAACCCTCCAAAATCCATTGTCACAAAGCCATTGGTGAGAACAAACCCATGAAGGGGAAAGGCTTAGACAAAAGATTATCATGGGCCTCCTTGAGTCCCCTAACTCTTGATATAGGCTCCAAATCTACAATTGAAATGAGAAGCTAAGATTATCTCACCCACAATGGACAAAGGTAGCTTAGTAGCCAAATTTTAGTTCATCTTACCAAAGGTGGTAGGCACAGGAGCACTCACACCTAGAGGAAATTTTGAATGGTTACTAGAAATGTTGCCAATTTCTTCAAAATGTGGCCCAAAACACCTCATTATAACCCTTTGCTAGTTTTATTCTTGTGGGTTGAGATCCCATTGTCGAGATCTTTTGGAAGGTCCAATTACTCTTGATTGGAAGGACGTTTCGCCTTTTAGGATTTCATACACAAAACCCCTCACTAAAAACATGGATTATTTCACACATTAAAACATCATTAAGCTAATTAACCCGTTTTTTTTTTCCTTTTTTATGTGTTGATACATTGGTTTGCATACTTGATATCCCCATCATCATTAATCTGTCTCCTTGAGCACCATAAGGGACCACTTTCTACCATATTTATCTTGTCTCCTTCAAGGTTTAGTACCCTTGGTAGGAGGAGTTCTAGGTCTTATAGCTTTGCCTACTTGACCTTCCCCTTAAAGATCACCACCTGATCCAACTTTTCTAGGCTCATCCATTCTTGGTGCTACTTTTTTAGGAACCATAGTACATTAGAGTATCCCTTCATCCTACATAGATTACACGATTATGGCCACCTCCATAAGTGACCTCCCATTTGTCACTTCATTGAATCTCCCTGATATTTTTAAATTGAAAAATGGTCCCATATCTCATGGCGCTACATGGACATCCATTCCCATAAAACTACCTTCAAACATATCTAAGTTTGAAGGAAAACATAGGGAAGATCCCACAAACCATGTAATGGCCTTTCATCTATGGTGTTCTTCAAACAAAATCGCGAATGACTCAATTTGATCGAGGCTCTTTCAACACACTCTCATTGGCCCCTCAACCATATGGTACATCAATGAGAGGGTGGGATCCCACAACATCTTTGAATCCCTGGCTAATCTGTTCCTCACATTTTTTCAACTCCATGCTCATCATGACATGGGGATAGAATAATTGTCATAGTTTTGACAAACATCTTCTACCCACATCATGGACCATATCCAAAAGTGGTGTAAATGTCACAGTATTTGAAAAAGTGAAGTTCCCGAAGAAATTATTTTAGATTTTTTCCTCAAGTACCTCTTACATGTGATAGCAAAATACTTTTCCACCACCATGTTGTAGAATGAGGAAGAAGTTGTCACAAAAGTTTAACATTTTGAGCTCATTTATACCCAATATAAATATCTCTTTATGATTATCCCAATTGCTCCACAACCTCAACCTTTCAACAAATAAAATCCATCGAAATCAAACACTATTGATGGCGTAATTGGGTCCATTACCCAATACGAACACCAAAATGGAAACTAAATTCCCTATTAGGGAAACTCAAATGGAACACCTACATCTTTCCCTTGGGTGGGAAAGATATAATTCGTAGCCCAACCACAATGGTAGGGTGTAATCATAATAATCTCTCTAAAGTCAATATGCATCCCATCCAAGGGGGAAATTATCCCACCATGCATAACTTTGATTGTGTGTCAACATCCCAACCCTTTATCGAAATATAGCACAAGGATATCCATATTCCATTTCCAAGGTCAAGCACAATATAACCCCCCATATCCTCAATACAATGCAAGAGTTAATTTTCTCCAACCTTCTTTCCCTCAACAAAAATAGTCATTTGCATAACTCAACACTGTTAAACCCATCAATAACAAGAAGAATAAAGGAAAGAACAAGCAAAAGGGAAACCAATCATAGGGTGATAATCCACAACATCAAAACATGTAAGGTGGGGGAAATGCCCCTAATCAGAACCAGATTCCTAACCAAGGCCACAAAAACCCATAGAAACAAGGTAAAAATAATGGTCTACAAAATAATTTCCATTGTGCCCTCTATGGAGAGTATGGGTAACCAAATTGTTCCCAAATTGTTGAATTCAAACACATGAAGGAGGTTATGGGTAACCATAGTGGAACATTAGGAGGTACCCAACATTGTCCCCAAATTGTTGAATTCAAACACATGAAGGAGGTTATGGGTAACCATAGTGGAACATTAGGAGGTACCCAACAACGTGCAGTACTAAACACATGTTTCCCTCAGCAAGGAGTTTTCATTGCACAACATGAGGTTGTTGCTCCTCATTTGACTAATTTCATAGTTGGGAACACCCAAGATATGGCCAACTGTGACATTTACATGAATGTAGCATACATCCTGCTACAAATATGTTGTCGAGACTATGGCTCTCCTCCTGAGCCTAATCCCTCTTCAACAAAGGCAATGGCGTCTACCTCATCCCCCCGCCCCCCTTTAATGATCACAAAACTCCCCATTGACCCAATTGTTAGGTTAATTAAAGGACCCTTAAGTTATGCCTAACCCAATACAAAGGAAACACACAATTATAGCATTTTCAACAATCTTACGCAATCCCTTGTTGCCAAGTCAGCTTTGGAAGTGCTTCAAAGATGTCCAAATCAATGTAAGATTTTTCTTTTAGCTTTAGATGTAATTGAGCCTTCTGATTCCTACCTAATCACATTTGATTTGGACAATTGAGAACCATGACTCCCATCATTAGTCGCTTTCCACATTCCTGTCACCATACATAACATCACTATACACATATGCATTATCGATGAGGGGGCATATACATGCATCATGTCTAATAAAATATGGTAGAAACTTGGATCCCCCAAGCTTGTAACTTCATCCATTACCTTCAAGTCATATGATGGTTTCCATTTGCAACCAATACAAATCTTTCATAACATCCAGATGGAACTTGCAAGTGAAATAGTTCTCATCAACATAGAATTCCTTGATGCTCCTTTGAATTACATATTGTTCATATTAAGTTACATGTACACAATGAAGATTGTATCATCCTCATTTTTCCACATAATGAGCTTTCCTCATAATAAAAAATTCATAACCGTATATCTATTAACACACTATGAAATGAGGGTCATACCCTCCCCCGACAATGTGTTACCTTTTGTGGGATAGAAACAAGAACTAGTCCCCTCTTTCACCAGAGTAGGGCCCAAAATCATCAAGGATTCTACTCTGTTAGGTACATACCTAGGAGACCCCCCATCATGTCTTTATCCACTTTAGCCCTTGTGTGCATAATAACCACCTATTTTGGTAAATCATATAAGGAAAACCAACCCACAACTGAACTGAAATGGCTCTTATCAGTGAGGCAACATTTTTACCATATGTTATCACTCAAACTCCCTTCATATATCCTTCACATACTTTCATCTCACATCAAATTACGATGACACTTACCTTTCCAAACATGGTTATAGCATTGTCTGTCTAGTTTTGGAACCCCCTGCCACTTTAGCTATGTTATTTTGTGTTCCCGATGGATAAAATACCTCTACCTCACCTTTAGAGAAACCTACTCCTTCAAAAACACCAACCAACACAAGGACACCAAAGGGCACCAAAAACTGGCAGGGAGAAAACAAAAGAAGGACCCTTCAAACATAAATACCCCTGCTAAGATTGAGTCGCCCATGTGCCCTTTGTGATATATTAGGTCATCCCACCAACCTATGCCCCACTCTTCATGAATTGAATGACATATTTCATGCCCCTTAAGAATCCCCATTTCTCCCCACCCCATCAGTTGGCAGAACCACCTCATCACATAACATGAGTCTAAGAACCAACCACCTATGTGCCATTTGTGCACAACACAAGTGTTATATGCAAGATTGTTTTGATCTCCTGTAATATTAGGATGTGCTAGTTTCCCTACATCATGCATTAAAATTTGCACCACCAATTCCACCAAATCTAGATGTTAATGATGCACAGTCTACCATTTATCATGTCACCACCTTGGTTAAATAGCAGATGGCAGACCATTGTGCACTATGTGTTAAAGACACTCATATAATCTATATGTGTCCTTTACTCATCACATACCATCAACATCGCATGGATCAGGTGACATCTCCCACTCCTTAAAAGTCCAATCTGCCTCAAAGTGTGGTAGCTCCTGATGCACCAAGAACCTTGACCATCTCAAGGAAGACTCCTCTCCTAGTGTGGTTCCCACCACATCAGTACAACCATCGGAGGTTCAAACTACCCCATTGTTTGGACCATGGCAAGATATTACTCCACCACATAGTGCTAATGAAACATATAATCAAGAGAATATTTACTATATTTCCTCATTTGCAAGAGTAATGATACCAACCATCTACTCATCATCTCATGGTGTCAAGAGTGCTTGATCCAAAACGAAGGTAGCACCAACTAGGATAGCATGAACCCACCCTGTCTACATTCTATCCTCATTCATTGGTCCTACATAATACAGTACAATATAGCACACTTATACATCTTCGCGTACTTCCACGCACCAACCACTTCCTCATGACTCATTAATGACACCAAAACCTTTCTCGAGTATCTTCCACTTTGATGAAGACATATTTGAGGATGATGATAACATAATAGTTTCCTTGGGTTTCCATGCACCATCGCTCTCCTTTTATTTGAAGGAGCATTTCACCTTTTGTACCATCTATAGATAATGCATGTGCAGTAGAAACAAAGGATTTCAGTCCCACAAGCCATGTTAGTTGGATTAAAAACCACATTCCTCCACCAGAGACATTTGAAGAAGGTAATATGGCTAACATATCTCTTACCATCAAATTTTAAATTTTGATGGCTAAATTCATTGAAAAAATAATGGTGGGGGTAGCTTTCTCCCCTGAAGAAGTAGCCACCTATAAATCCCTATTCCAAGAGTACTACAATATTTTCACTTGGTGATATGAAAAAAAGCTCAGTCTAATTCCTACCATTATAGAACACCACGTCAAAAACCCATGACACTAATGATTATGGTTTGTGCTACCAAGGAAGTGGGTTTTCAAGTGTCATGCAGATACTTGAAAATCATTAGTGTCAAGTAGAGTTTGTGTCATGTAGATACTTGAAAACCCACTTTACTATTGTTCAACGCTCCTTCCCTAGTTTTAACATAAACTTGCTCAATACTCCCACTGCATATGCAATGTCCAATTTGGTACATACCATTGCATACATCAAAATTTCAACTGTAGTCACATATGGAACACATGACGTCCTTTTTCCTCTTCTTGCGTCTTGGGACATTTTTCTGCAGATAACTTTACACCTACAAGAATAGAAACCTTCATTGGTTTACTATCTTGCATATTATACCTTTACAATATTTTTTCAACATACTTCCTTTGATTTAACCAAAGTTTCCTCTTTTCCTAATCTCTTTTAATTTCTATGCCCAAAATATAGTTTGCAACACCAAGATCCTTCTTGTCGAATTTAGAGAAAAATTGGGCATTCACATCATGGATAATTTCTATGTCATTTCCAATCAACAACATATCATCCACATACAAGACCAAATAAATAACACAATCACTAAGTAATTCAAAATAAATACAATGATCTTCTTTGCTCCTTGTTAATCCAATTCCCTATATATATATATATATATCAATTTTTGATACCACATCCTTGGTGATATATTTAACCCATAAAAATACTTTTTTAACCTGCATGTCAGTTCTTTCTTACCTTTCACTACAAAACCTTTTGGTTGCTTCATGTAGATCTCTTCATCCAAATCCCCATGTAAGAATGTTGTCTTCACATCCATCTGATCTACCTCAAAATAAAATAAAACACCAACATATAAAAGTAATATAATATAAACAAATTTGGATATAAGAGAAAAAATATCACCAAAATCAATACCCAACGCCTGGGAATAATCTTCTGCTACTAATCGAAATTTGTATTTCTCCACTTTTCCTTGTGAATTCATCTTCTTCTTAAACACCATTTGTTCTCGATGGATTTTCTTCCAATACACAACTTCCCCATATCTCAAGCCTCATTCTTGTCCAACGATGCCATTCTTCAACCATGGCATTTTTCCAAAGTTTTCCATCCTCTGAAACCATTGCCTACCTAACAGTTCTAGGATCATCATTAGTAATAGATAAAGAAAAATGTGAATGAAAATCAGATGGAGTATACCTCTTCAGTTGTCTTCTTTCCCAAACTGATCTCCTCAAAACTGAAGTGTGTGGTCTTCTTTTGATTCCTATTCTTCTATAGAGTCTAATTCTTCATCCTTCAATTCAAACTCTATCTTTTGTGGTTCATTTTCCCTTGGTAGGACTTCATGTTTCATAACATCCTTCACTTTGCTAAATACCACATCCCAATTGCACGCACCCTTGTTTGTTTCTAGGTTCCAAAGCTTGTAACATTGTAAACCATCTTTATACCCATTAAAGATGCACCTTTCAAATTTACTATCCAACTTGTTTTTTTTCTCCTTTGGAACATGTACATATGCATCACAGCCAAATACCTTGATATGTGGTAGGGAGGGTTTCTTACCAGTCCATATCTCATGTGGAGTCATATCCTCCAATGTTGATGAAGGTGATTTATTATTCACTTCATCTTCCGAGAAATATTATCCTAATCCAACACCACTTAGCATGCTCCTTGTCTTTTCCATCAATGTCATGTTTATTCTTTCTACAACTTCATTCTACTAAGGTGTGTGTAGAGTAGTCTTATGTCACGTTATACCACACTTCTTATAGAACTCTTCAAAATCCTTCTTGTAGAACTCTCCACCATTATCTATCATCAACACCTTAGTCTTATTCTCTACCTAATTTTCCACCAAAGCCTTAAAGTCTTTAAACATGTCAAAGACTTCAAATTTCTTCCTAAAGAAATATATCAATGTATTCCTTGAGAAGCATATATAAATGAGACGTAGTACACAGATTTATCCAGTGATGCAATCAACACAGGTCCAAACACATCAATGTGCATAAGATCTAATATTTCTTATGCCCTCTTAGCACCATAGGAAAACCTCACCCAATTGTACTTCCCATATACACAATGTTCACAGAAATCAAAATCCAGAGACCAATTAGACAAACTTTCTACCACATCATTACCATGTATTATTCAAAGGCCCTTCTCTCCAATATGTCCCAGTATTTGATACCACAACATAGTCTTTTCTCTAGATACTACAAGATTTGTTTCTCCACTTTCAGGAACAATAGAATTATTACACCCATTAGTAACAATATTTCCTAGCAGCTTGTATAGAGTTCTGAGAACTCCCCTCATCAATATCAATGCTCTTTGAACTATCTTGTAGGTATCTTTATCGAACATTGTTTTTACACCTGAATCATCGATCTTACTTAAAGAAATTAGATTTCTATATAATCTTGGAATGTGAAAAATGCCATGAAGTGTTCTAATCCTTTTTCCTATAAACTTCATCTTGATTTTTACTCATCCTATGATTCTAGTCCTCCTTTCATAACCTAGGAAGACATCACCACCATCGTATTTGTCATACTCACAAAACTAGTCCATATGGGGAGTCGTATTAAGGGATGCCTTTGATTTAATCAAACATGCTTCATGATCTACATGTGTGCTTGAAGAAGCCAAGTACATGTCCCCACCTTCATTTAAGGTGGTTGTCACCTCTGCAGAAAGATCATCATCATATATCTTTCCTTTCTTAAGATTTTTAGATCTAAAATTTGTCTTGTAGTGCCCTTCTTTTCCACATTTCCAGCATGCTTTTGCAAATTTTCTTGGAAATTTAGATCTCCCTATAGATTTAGATCTCCCACTTGAGGACTTATTTCTATTACTGATTTGGGAGTGTGTAGTGGCCAACCTAGGGTGCTAGATTAGACTAGATTTATTATCGACCTGGGTAAGTAAACTTCGAGGCATGTGCCTAAAATCTATAGGCATAAAGGATTCCTAACTAAGTGTTTGTTGTGATAGGTGATAGTACTTCTTTACAAAAGGTTGAGGTATTTTTCCTCTCACTTTAACACCTAGATTACCTAGATTATCTAACTATCCCAAAGATACAAAGTATAGCTAAACTGAGATTTTAGTCCCTTTACAAGGATGCTGTGCACAAAACTCTATCTAGCTAATACTGAAACACTCATAAAGAAATCAAAAACACACTGAACTTTGAATACATAAACAAACAGAGTTTATGGAAATGCCTTAAAACATAATGCTGGATCAAATCCCTTACAAGACCTGATTCAATGATCTAACGATGATATCTTTAAGCAAGCACCATAAATTCCATTTGTGAGAAATCGTAATCAAATTGACAAAATCATTAGCATGGAAATAACATCAACAGTATGTGTTCTATGTAAATTCAAGAGCTATGAAAATGACATTAAACGAAATGCGTTCAAAAGCAATGGAAATGCATTCTATGTAAATTCAAAAGCAATGAAAATGAAAGGCACAGTATACCAATCCACGCAGGGCCCGTCCACATTTCAATGGTACACTAGAATGAGCTCAATCATCGACGATATTAACACATAGACAATGCTAGAGTGAAATCGTAACTGTATTCAAACACTGAGAGTTGCAATCACATATATGAATTCGGTTCTTCAAAACAATACACATAGGTAATCATAACATGTCCCGAAAACAAAAATGATACAGAGTTTTTAACTGCCTTCCTATCTTGAATTGAATGCACATTCATTGAAGCAGTTGTTCCTGCTTTTACAGTGGAATGATTTGCGGTCATTCTAAGATGAACCGGTTTCCAAAAAGACAAAATGATTTCCAAAATGAAAAAATGAAATCGGTTTAGAAACTATGGCTTTTAATGCCTTTGTAACCAAAAGGTTGGGGTTTGACCCAGCATTGACCGCCTAAGTAGGAGCTTTTGATCTGCTGTAAAATTGATTTTTCTTCATGCTTGTACATTTAGGAGCTCGTCCTTAACCACTGCTTTGCTTGCCTGTCATGCCATGTGTCAGATGATAAACCATTTATAGGATGTGATATCTTCCTGAGACCTTTTTGTTAAAAATTCCTAATTTGTAACATAAAAATTCATAAATTAACCTTAATGCAAACTAACAACTATAACGTTATTAACTAATCAATTTCAATGGATGTAAAGGGGTCTATGGAGGAAAAAGATAAGCAATTGATGATGTTTTTAGAAGAAAAAGAGGGTAATGGAATGGTACCAACATCTCCCCCAAGCTTAATGTCTTAGCATGTCCTCATGCTAAGCTTGTTGTGCTACGTCTATACTCTGTCCCTGCCTGAACCTCTGATGCCTTCAACAATGCATCTATGTTCCTTTTAGCCTGGGCTTCCTTCTGGGTGTGGAGCTCATGCTTCAAACTCTTGTATTTCTCCTTGATGGCTTCTTCTGGGTATACCACTTGGTTTCCCAGTTACAAATGTCAGCCTGTTCAGTCTTGAGCTCTTTAATTTTCTCCTTGAGATTTTCATTCTTCTGCTGGGTTTTCTTACTCTGCATTTTTAACATCTCATTCTCCTTTTTAATAACTTTTTCCAACATGTTGGCCTCCATTAGTTCTTCTTTTAATCTTTCAATTTTCTTCTCCAGCTTCCTTTGTTTCTTAACTGCAGGTGGTGACTCCTTTCCTTGCCTATTATTGCTCTCAACCTCCACTTCGGCTTCTTGTCCATGCTGTGAGTGAGCACTGCTTTCGATATCCATCGGTGCATGTGCATTGGATTCAGGTTGATATTCTTGTGATTGGGTCTTTTGTGCTCTCCTGGATCTCCTTGTATAGGTTGTGAAAATTTTGTCCTGCTCCCTTTTATGGGCAGCTTCTTGTCTCATTTTCCTCATTCTCACATTGCTACTGGGTGGAGGCACATCGTTTGATTTATGCACAGGAATCTCTTCGTCAATGTCAAGCATGTATCCTGAGTATTCGTGTTGCTCTTGCTCTTCTTCGCTATCCTTGATTTGATTGGCAACTAGGAACTCCTTCCATGTCTTGCCCCTTCTCTGTACTTCAAATTCAACGAGAATCTTGATTAACCCGAAATGATATAGACTTTTTTCCTCATTACCTTTCTTCTTTTGGATAGTCTTCGACATCTTGGTCAAGCTTTGCAAGAGGAAATATGGTAAACTCATAGTGCACTGCCCCTTTAAATGTAACAAGAGTTTAATATGGTACAAATAAACTATGCCATATCGACCCTCGCATGTAACAAACTTTTGGATGATATACACCATCTCGTCCCATGGATGTATCAACCAGCTCCTTGGGACCCCCTTCTTCCAGTTAACTGATGAAACCCTCGACCTGGACATGAACTGGGTCCACGACTTCTCTTTGAACTGTTTAGTCTTGAAGTACTTCTCTCCTTCTGGGTTGATCCCTAAGGACTATGCTATAGTTTCTTCTGAGACTCTAAATGAGAAATTACCTATCAGTGCTTTCTCCCCATTGAATGTAAAGGCAAATTGTTTAGTCACTTCCTCGTTGCTTCCATTAAACTTTTCCAAGAAGAGTAACCACTATTTCTCTCTTAAACTTTCAATGCAGTCATCGTGGTACTGAGAGCTATCAAATGTGTTTGGTTCTACTCTATTAATCATTCTACAGAGAATTCTTGCTCTAACCCCCTTCGTTTATGCTTATTAATCGAACAAGGGTATTTTAGTTTGTTACCTTTTGCTTTTCTTTCCACACAACTGACCTGGTGGCATCCTCTGTTCTTCGCAATCAGCTCCTTCAGTGGCTTGAGTAGTGACCGAATGACTGGCCTTGAATTGTGGCGGAGATGGAATTTTTGTGAGCCCAAACACTGTGCTTTGCTCTTGTAGCACTTAACGGTCTCGGTCTCCGTTTTTTTTTAAATCACAGCACTTTGAATTTCTAATGTGGAACACAGTTCTACAACTGAGAATGAAATAGGATTTAACAACCTACTCGACCCAATTCAATGTAATAATAACAGAGCACACACATAGTTTAATGATAGGAGAGTAGTTGTACTGGGTTGTGTGAATACCATCATGAGAACGTCGCGAGCATGTATGAAGTACTGGGGCTGTAAATAACGGGTAGTCACTTTGCATGAGTCGACTTGGTCGAGCGATCATGTCATAAGTTGGTCGATTCAAAACAAATCAATGCATGAAACCGTATAACATTTGGCTTCCCGAGAGTTCACCACCTGTCCTTTGTTCATTAGCTCTTGGCCGACTAAGGAGATGTTGGACCGAGAGTAGTTTCGATGGCTAATAGGGAGTGAATAGCAAGGTTGGGAGGGTGGTGGGATAACAGATTAGAAAGCATAGGAAAAGTATGGGGATAGGCTAGAGCGTTGGAAAATGGTAGGGATTAAAAATATGACGAGAGTGGTGGATATGTGGGGAATTTTTATTTTTTTTTTTTAAATTGATTATAAGCAATTACATTCATTACATTTAACACTAAAGTAATCTAAGAATTTAAATGTTAAAAATAAAAATGATAACAATACTTTACACTTTTATTGGTTGATCAAGAGTTGAGTTGGCATGCATAGATAGGATTTCTTGTTCAGATGTGATGAATCTTTGTTGTCCATAACAGGTACCTCTGAGATAAATTTGGATACAATAGGTCCCTCTGAGATCTGGATAATGTTTGCGCAGCCTCTTCGAAATCTGGAAAAGACTATATGTGTGCAGCTTCTTTGATCTTTGATGTTTGATGGAGGCTTGGTGACAAGCAACCTTTGGATCTTTGCTGAACTTTGTTGAAGCTTTTGCTGAAGTGGCTTGAGGTAGCAGTCTCTAACAGGTCCCTCTTGTTTGTTGAACAGGTCCCTCTATTGTTGGTGCTGGTATCATGGTCTTCTGAACAGGTCCCACTGCATAGTGCTACAACAGGTCCCTCTGATTAAAACAAAGACACAAACAACTTCTTTATTGAAATACTGAAGTGCTGAAACAAACTTCTTGAGAATTTACAATGAAGAGATAAACTCTTTGAAAATTTGAAGTGAGGAGATGAGATAAAAACAAAAATGTTGATGCTTCTCCCCCACTGAAGCTTTGACTTGTCGTCAAGTCATTATTGAAGTGATAAATCAACAAGAAACAAAAAGAACAAGGAATTCTTACCAGCCAAAGAATTGGTTTTAAAGTAAGAATTCTGGGTTAGAGTGTGCCAAAGTCTGGTTTTCACATCTAAACCATTATTTTTTTTTTTGAATTTTGAATTTTTTTTTTTTAAGTGATAAAATGGAAATGAAATGAACTAAGGTAGAGATACTATAGCTGAAGCCTGCAATATCTCAACCTCCCTTTGCTGAGATACAGTTTGAAGAAAATATTCTTTGGTGATGGGCTTGTGATAGAGTTTTAACCTATGGCCATTGACAAGAAAGGAGTGACCTTCTCCATCAATGGTAATAAGCTGAACTGATCCATTCTCATGAACTTGAACTATTTCATATGGGCCCATCCAATGTGTAGTAAACTTGGCTTTATGATCTATGAATTTAGAGTCAAAGAGTAAAGCCCAATCTCCTTCTTTGAACTGTTTCTTCTTGATATGTGCATCATGCCACTGCTTCCTTTGGTTTTGCATGAGGAGTGTTATCTCCTCTGCTTGCTGCCTCATTTCATCCGGCTGGTTAAACTACTGAATTCTTTATTGTTGTGCTTCATTAAGATCAATTCCCAAATCTGCAGCCATCTTAAAGGTATGTATTTGAAACTCAATAGAAAGCATTACCTCTTTTCCATACACCAATTGATATGGTGTAAATCCTGTAGTATTCTTCCACGTGATTCTATAAGCCCAGAGTGCATCTTTGAGCTTCTCCTCCCAATTCTTTATGTTCATTACTACGGTCTTAGTGATAATTCCTTCCAATGTTTTATTTGTTGATTCCACCTGGCCATTGGCCTGTGGATGGTAAGGTGTACTTCTTCGGTGCTTGATTTGATATTTTTCGGTGATGTCCTTAACTAACTTTGAAGTAAACTGAGTACCTTGATATGTTACTATCTCCCTTGGTACTCCATACCTTACAAAAATTTCTTCAAAGAGGAAATTTACCACTGCCTGTTCAGTTGCTCGGACTAGTGCTTTAGCTTCAGCCCACTTTGTCACATAATCGGTACATACTAAGATGTACCTCTTACCATTGGAAGTTGGATTGATGGGTCCTATGAAGTCTAGAGCCCATTTTTCAAATGGCTCTAGGTGTACTTGAGGCTGAAGTGGCATCTCATCTGTAGCTGTTTGCCTACCCATTCTTTGACAGCTATCACAACTCTTCACGTACTTCTTGGAATCCTTGAAAATGGATGGCCAGTAGTATCCAAGACTAAGGATCTTGAATGTTGTTCGTTTAGCTGCAAAATGCCCACCACACGGTTCATCATGGCAAGATTTTAAAATATCAATAATTTCATCATTTCTTACACATCTTCTAATAATCATATCATAACCAGTGTAAAATAAATCGCCATTAACCCAAGAGTATCGAGCACTCTGTTTGATTAGCCTCTTCTTTTCCTTTGAAGTAAAATATGGTGGTGTTCTTCCTGTGGACAAGTAATTGGCCAAATCAGCATACCAAGGATTCACTACTGAAATTGCAAATAAATTTTCATCTGGGAAAGAATCTTCAACCGGAACAACCTCACCTTGATTTTGCAGTCTAGAAAGAAAATATCCCACATGATTCTCCTTACTTGGTCTATCCAACACTGTGATGTTAAATTCTTGTAACAATAACAACTATCTGGTAACTCTGCCACTAATTACTGGTTTATTCATTAAGTGCTTAATGGCAGAATGGTCAGTATGTACAAAAACCTCATAACCAGTTATATAATGTCGAAATTTATTCACAGCATGTATGACTACAAGCATTTCTTTTTCTGTGACTCTATAGTTTAATTCTACAGGTGTTGTATTTTTGCTAATGAAATAAAAGGCATAATCACAAGAATGCTCTTTTTGGCCTAATGAGACACCTACTGCAGTATCATATGCATCTGTAAAGATGTGAAATGGTAGGTCCCAATTAGGTCCTTTTAAGACTGGTGTGGTTGATAACTTTGCTTTGAGTGTTTCGAATGCTTGTTGACAATTATCATTCCAGTTGAAAGGTGCATCTTTGGCTAGAAGTTTAAACAAAGGTAAAGCTATTCGACTAAAATGCTCAATGAATCTTTTGTAATAGCTTGCATACCCAAGAAAGCTTCTTACCTCCTTTTGAATCTTCAGAATTGGCAAATCAACAATGATTTGAATTTTTGATGGATCAACTTTAATGTCGTGAGAAGAAATATAGTGTCCTAATACTATCCCTTCATTTAACATGATAAAACATTTTTCATTGCTTAGGGACAAATTAGCTTCAATACATCTCTTCAAAACTTTTTCAAGATTTGTTAATGCATGCTTAAATGAATCACCATACACTGAAAAATCATCCATGTAAACTTCAACACAATCATGAACTAAATCAGCAAAAATAGCTAATACAGCGCTCTAAAATGTAGCTAGAGCGTTGCAAAGTCCAAATGGAAAAACATTATAAGCATAGGTGCCCCAAGGACAAGTGAAAGTGGTTTTGTCTTGGTCCTCTAAGGCTATCCTGATCTGGTTGTAGCCACTGAAACCATCAAGAAAAGAAAATGATGATTTCCCAGCTAGTGTGTCTAACACTTGGTCAATAAATGGTAGTGGAAAATAATCTTTGAGGGTGGCTTTGTTCAATTGTTTGTAGTCAACACAAATCCTCCACTTACCATTTTTCTTGGGCACTACGACTAATGGGGATACCCACTGACTGTCAGAGATAGGATAGATAAAATTGACTCTTAACAGTTTTTGTAATTCTTCTCTAACAATATCCTGAAGCATGGGATACATTCGTCTCTGCGGTTGCCTCACCGGTTTAACATTGCTATATGTATAAATATGATGAGTGCATGTTTCAGGGTGGATTCTGTGCATATCGGTGTAGTCCCAGGAAAATGCCTTCTGGTATTTTCTCAATAGTTGAATCAATTTCTCTTCCTGAGATGAGTCTAGGTGAATGCCAATATTCAATGTTTTTCCTGGACTAATCTCTATGGTCTTACTCTGTGTGTTTGTGATGGATTGGATAGGGAAAATGTTGTGAAATGTTGTTTGCAAAGAATGAATGGTGCATGTCTCCTGAAAATTTTGTGCTAGAAGTTCATTTGCAGCATGGTATTAATCATTCCCCAATTCCTCAGACACATCTGGTTGAGAGAGAAACAATTCTACCAAATCATCATTATCATGTTCTTGAAAATCATAGATTTGGTTGATGTTGAAAACAGATTGAACTTCTACTTTATCATTGTATTTATCATCAAGCCATAAATTGTGTGCTATTGCTAGTGATTGTGCTAATGGGTAAAGAGTGAGTTGTTTTCTTTCAGTTCCTCGTGAGATGATCATATTACCCGATCGATATCCTATGAATGCATCAGCAGTTGCTAACCATGGTCTACCAAGGATGATATGGTGTCCTCCTAAATTGGATTTTGGTTGAAGAACTAAAAAGTCCACTGGATACTCCCAAGAGTCCAGTGAAACAATTATGTCCTCCAAAATCCCTTCAGGAATCACTTTAGACCTATCAGCAAGTTCTAAAACAATTGTTGTGTGCTGCAAGTTTGTGAGCTGGAGGGTTTTCATGGTTTCAAGAGTCATCACATTTATGGTGGCCCCAAGATAAATTAAAGTGTTTGTAATATGTATGTTGTTAATGATTGTAGTGACTCTGGGAATACCAGGATCAACATACTTTTCCATTGAAATGGTGTTTTTCATAAGGCCAGCTAAATGTCCAATAACATGAATGGTTTGTGGATCAACTCTTTTCCTAGTAGGCTTCTTAAGGCATAGTTCTTTGATGGCTTTAATATATATGGGAATGTCTTTTATGGCTTGTAGTAGCGGAATTTTTATGTAGACATTCTTTAGCTCATCTAAAACATCAAACTGTGGTATAGACATGGGAAATTTTGTTTGGACCAATCGGTCTGGAAAAGGTGGTGGTTGCAATGGTTGCATCTATTTGTGTTTGATGTCATCGTTTGGTTTCCTTTGAATGGGGGTTTCATTTTCATTTTCTTCATTTTATCCTTGTTTTTCAACTGCTAGGGATTCTTTGTGAAGTACCTTCCTAGACCTCAAATTGATATTTTGCAAAGGTAATGTGGGATATGAGGGTCCCTCATCTACATTGTAAGCTGGTCCCTCTACTCTATTATTTGGATTTGGTACAAGTTGAGCAGGTATTTGAGTGGGTCTAGGAGGTTGGCGGTTAGATGGAAGTTGCAATTATGGTGGATTTATTGGTGGAGGAGCAGGCAATGCTTGTTGAGTGGGTTGGGATTGATGTGGGTAAACAACTTACTGCGGAGGATATTGCTGATATGATTGAGGATATGGTGAATATGGCTGATAGTATTGTTGATATGGCTGTGAATATGGTTGGTATGTTTGAGGGTATGATGGATATTGTTGAGAATATTGCTGGGATGGTCTCCATTGTTGTTGTGGGTAACTCTGGTGCTGCCATGGCATGGATACATTCCATGAATTCTGAGCATACATCTGATCATTGGCAGGAAATTGTAAATTCTGATTTGAGAACATACCTTGAGGTGGAGGTCTTGGCTGCCATGGTCTTTTTGCTCCCATAAAATAGACATTCTCTATATCTGTATTGGCTTCCACATTACAATTCTGCAAAACCTTAACTTTAGAGCAATGAAATATATCATGATTTTCAGTACAAAAGGCACAAACTTGAATATTCTCTAATGGACAATCTTTCAAGGCATGCTTCTTCCGGCATTTCGGACAAAAGATAGCCATCATTTGATCTTCCTCTTCTTGTCTTTTCTTGGCTTTAAGAGTGTCAATTTGGGTCCCTAATGTACTCAACAAATTTGTTTTGAATTCCTCTAATAAGTTTCCTATTTCAGCTCGTGTGACACTAGCTGAAGCAGATTTTTTGTGGCTTTAGATGATATGGTTCTTTTCCCAATTTTTACTTTGCTCCTGGAATAATTTTCACATAGATCAGCAATTTCTTCGAAAGGTAAGGTGGAGATATCACCTTTTCCCATCAGATTAATATCATCTAAGTATTCCTCTCGAATGCCCTTCAAGAATATGGTTCTAATGAGATCAAGAGTCATGGATCGATGTTTTGATTTTTGCAAATTGTAAGCAAATCGTTCCAAATACTCCTCTAGGCTTTCATCCTCTTGTTGATTCATCCTAAAGATATCATTTTTAGAATCCTTTGATCTACAATAAGGTTGATATTTCCTTAGAAATATTCTTCGCATGCCATCCCAATCAGTGATTGCATGCTCACCAAGTCCCATAAACCATTTTAGTGTTGGTGCCTTTAATGTTGCTGGAAAGAGTCTAAGCCTATGGGCATCATCTGTGTAACCATATGTTCGACATACAATTTCAAACTCAAACAAGAATGAATCTGGGTCTTCTGAAGCCATGCCATAAAAGTTTGGTAACACAGAAGGAGGTATGTTTTTCATTTTTATTTCCTCATCATTGTTGTCTTCAGGTTCGTGGATAGGAAATTTAAAAGTTGATTCTTCCTCCTCTCCTTGATCGTGTTGTTGTTCAGGAGTGGGTCTTCTTGCTAATCCTCCTCCTTCCTCAGCCATTTTTATAGATTCTTTTGGTAATTTGATTGTTTGTTCGGTGTCACTTGTCCCAAAGAGTTGTTCTAGAGATTGTTGAGTTATTTTTCTACTTTCTCTCTTTGCAGAAGATTTAGGGAGATGCTTCTTCTGAAATTCGTGTGCCAATAAGATTTCTCTCTCAATAAGTGTAAGTCTTTGGCCTGATTTGTATTTATCCTCTAATCTTTGTATGATGGTTTCCTCAGCTGGTGTTGTGTGTTCAGTTTCTCCCACTGAGTCTGCTCCTAATGATAGGTTAGTTTTTGGATGGGGGGTTCTTGTGAATCTGCCTCTACTATCTCTAGATCTAGGCATAAGCAAACATGATTTCTTCAGTGACAGACAAATTTATGTTGTGTTTTTGGTTTGTTTTTTTTTATTAAAAAAAAATTATATTTTGATTGATTTTTTTTTCAAAATCCTCTAACTACGCATCCCCGGCAACGGCGCCAAAATGTAGTGGCCAATCTAGGGTGCTAGATTAGACTAGATTTATTATCGACCTGGGTAAGTAAACTTCGAGGCGTGTGCCTAAACTCTATAGGCATAAAGGATTCCTAACTAAGTGTTTGTTCTGATAGGAGACAGTACTTCTTTACAGAAGGTTGAGGTATGTTTCCTCTCACTTTAACACCTAGATTACCTAGATTATCTAACTATCCCAAAGATACAAAGTATAGCTAGACTGAGATTTTAGTCCTTTTACAAGGATGTTGTGCACAAAACTCTGTCTAGCTAATACTGAAGCACTCATAAAGAAATCAAAAACAAACTGAACTTTGAATACATAAACAAACAGAGTTTATGGAAATGCCTTAAAATATAACGCTGGATCAAATCCCTTACAAGACCTGATTCAATGATCTAACGATGATATCTTTAAGCAAGCACCATAAATTCCATTTGTGAGAAATCGTAATCAAATTGACAAACTCATTAGCATGGAAATAACATCAACAGTATGTGTTCTATGTAAATTCAAGAGCTATGAAAATGACATTAAACGACATGCGTTCAAAAGCAATGGAAATGTGTTCTATGTAAATTCAAAAGCAATGAAAACGAAAGGCACAGTATGCCAATCCACGCAGGGCCCGTCCACGTTTCAATGGTACACTGGAATGAGCTCAATAAATCGACAATATTAACGCATAGACAATGCTGGAGTGAAATCGTAATTGTATTCAAACACTGAGAGTTGCAATCACATATATGAATTTGGTTCTTCAAAACAATACACAGAGGTAATCATAACATGTCCCGAAAACAAAAACGATACAGAGTTTTTATCTGCCTTCCAATCATGAATCGAATGCACATTCATTGAAGCAGTTGTTCCTGCTTTTACAGTGGAATGATTTGCGGTCATTCTAAGATGAACCGGTTTCCAAAAAGACAAAACGAAACTGGTTTAGAAACTATGGCTTTTACGGCCTTTGTAACCAAAAGGCTGGGGTTTGACCCAGCATTGACCGCCTAAGTAGGAGCTTTTGATCTGCTGTAAAATCAATTTTTCTTCATGCTTGTACATTCAGGAGCTCGTCCTTATCCACTGCTTTGGCTTGCCTGTCATGCCATGTGTCTGATGATAAACCATTTATAGGATGTGATATCTTCCTGAGACCTTTTTGTTAAAAATTCCTAATTTCTAACATAAAAATTCATAAATTAACCTTAATGCAAACTAACAACTATAACGCTATTAACTAATCAATTTCAATGGATGTAAAGGGGTTTATGGAGGGAAAAGATAGGCAATTGATGATGTTTTTAGAAGAAAAAGAGGGTAATGGAATGGTACCAATAGAGTGTCCTTTTACAGACAATGAATCTCCATTCTGGCTCTCCATGTTTTTCTGTCTCATCTCCTTCGCCAACAAGGATGAGACTATTTCATCAAATTCTAAGGTAGTTTCATTACTAATTATGACAACAACCAAACTATCCCACAAGTCCAGTAGAGAACACAATAAATTGATGTAATTATCCTCATTTGAAATATTAATATCAATAGATAGTAACTAACTCACCATAGTATTGAAGGCATTCAGATGTCGTGTCACCAAGTCTCCATCACTCATCCTCAACTTATACAACTTCTTCCACGGGACCAATTTCTTTAGCAAGGACTTAAATTGATACAAGGTCCCTAATTTATCACACAGATACTTTTTTGTAGCTTCTCCTGAAACATTTAGTAATATTGAATCTAAGATAGACAATTTTGTTTTTCTCTTTGCCTTCTAATCCAACTTGGTCTAGTATTTTGTCGAGATTGTCGTTGGTTCAATACCTAGAACCACAACAATCCACTGATCTTTATCCACCAACATATCCTCCATCTTGAGCTTCCACATCTCAAAACTTTGACCATTTAATTTCACAATCTCTATCTTTCCATTGTTTGCAATTTCCTTTTACAACAAGAATTGATCTCGCAGATCTGCTAATATAACAAGGCCTACCACATGCTTCAGAAAAATCCCTTTTCCGCAGAGGTGTCCCCTTGAAGCCAAACCTAGATCTAATTGTAAATGGAGGTTTTAACCTCGTACAAATAATACATGTACACAAATTCTTAAAAAACATAAAATATATAATGGTGAGAACAAAAAATATACACAAATATTTTTCTCCTGGAGCCCAAAACCGAGAAAACTAGATTGAATTTTCACTATATTCATTTCAATGTTACAATACATTATATACATGTTGAATCATTCATAAGCCCTCAATCCATTAGTGCTAAATTATAACATAATTGTAGTTCCTTTAATCAGATCAACAAAATCATGGACAAAACCATCATACGTAAAAGCATGCACGGAACCATGGGAAAAACCAACCAAAAAAAATTATTTTGAGGCGTTGCCCCAAACTCCATGTAGAGGGGGCTATCATTCCCTTGCATACCCTCCTTTTTTCATGGTGCATATAAGTTGCGCAAAGAATATAACACACATCCAACATATCCACTTTTCACTTCATTAATGTTTATGGTCCCTATCTTGATAAAAGACATTACTCGGATTATTTGTTCTTGTCTGATTTTTTGTCAACCCAAAACATTATTTTGGGAGGAGACTTAAACTTCGTTATCTCCCTGGGAGATTTTGGGGGTCACATCCTCAAAGGGACTCCATAGAAGTTTTTTTTCTCCATGCTTTGGAAAATTGTCATTTGGTTGACCTAGCCCCATTTAAACTAGTTCTCACTTGGAGGAATGGTTGCAAAGAGGTTAAAAAGAATTAAAAAAAGATTGGATCATTTTCTAATTTCATACATTCTTTTTTATGGCCCTTGGCCACTAAAATCAAGGGTAAATCTCTTCAAAATGGAACCAAGAGAGTTAAAGCCTCCCTCTCCTCTCAAATTCAATCCTCAGTGGCTTAAGGAAGAAGATTATCGAGTCCTAGTCTCCTCCTCCTGGAGACACATTTGTGATGAGTTGGCAAATTTTGCCATGAAGCAATTTGCGGACAATGCAATAAATATCATAAGACTATCCAAGGACTTGGCTTTGTCCTATGATAAAAAAAAAAATCCCAAGCCTTACTTAGGGAGATTGAATAGAAAATAATATTTTTCATGGAGGATCACTATTAGTTTCCGTTGTTTAAGAATAATAATACCTCCCTTTCATCCCTCTTGACCCTTCACCGTGTGTTACTAGCTAAAGAAGAAGCTACATGCCTCAAGAACAAAGTGATCTAGATCTTCAAAGGGGACAGCAACACAAAGTTTTCCCAAAAATTTGTGAGCTACAGTGTTATGAAACCAGGTCAAGAAAAGATAGATCAACATCTTAGAATTCAGCCTCTTCGAGGGGGCAACCTCCTTTACATTACATAAATGAACAATTCTTGGATGATACAAATGAAAAGACCTCCTTTCTATATATAGGAGTCTAAGGGGTCATAATGTAATCAGAGCTGACATAACAATAATAATTGTAAGGGCACAATAATAACAATAGTGGGCTTCTATGGGGCACAATAGTGACAATATGGGCACTACATGGGTACATCAATATAATAAGGGGGTTGTACTAATAACAATAAGGGGTTACACTAGTAGTATAGGGGCCTAACATGCCCCTCTCCTTCACAAAGCGTTGTCCTCAACGCTTGAGTAGTTCTTGATGCTTTTGTATAAAATTCTTGTCCTCCCATGTGGAATCTTCAGCAAGTTCTTCCACCTTATGAGATACTCTGCAATTGATCAATTTCGTAGTTGTCGGGTTCTTGTTTCTGTGACTGCTCCAGGTTCCAATATGATTTTTCCTTCCTCTTCAATTTTTGGCAATATTGTTTGAATTGGGATCTTTTGCAACTTTTGAATAAGTGGCCATACTTCTTTGTCCTTCTTCCATTCATCCATTTCTTTGCTTATCCAATTTGGTTGGATAATAGAAATAGCACAAAACAATGCTTCCACATCCTCATCCTTGAAGAGTCTTCCCATTCGGTAAGGTCGCCATTTTTTAAGTGCATGTAGTATTGCCAACATTTCCTTCTCATAAATAGCTTTCTTGAGTTGTAGCGGTAAAAATACCCAATCACCTACATCAAAACATTTTTCACTACGATGTTGATCTACCTGTTGTTTCATTTGATTTTGCACCAAAGTGGCATTATCCTTTAAATGTTGGAGAACTTGTCGTTGATGCTCGATGTGATCTTTCACTGCTTGAACCTTTTTCTTCTTAATATGTCCTTCTATCTCTAGAGTTTGAGGAGTGGTAATTTCTTCCAATCCTTTACAAGATATGGTCGGATTCATTTCTTGAATCTCGATGTGATCTTTCACTTCTTGAACAGTTTTCTTCTTGATATGTCCTTCTATCTTGATAGTTTGAGGAGTGGTAATTCCGACCAATGAATTACAAGATATGGTTGGATTCATTTCTTCTTTCTCGATGTGATCTTTCACTTCTTCCACCTTTCTCTTCTTGATATGTCCTACTATCTTGAGAGTTTGAGGAGTGGTAATTTTTGCCAATGCCTTACAAGATATGGTCTGATTCATTTCTTCTTTCTCTGGGGTGGGGTCCTGGTGTATATCCTCTTATTTTGATGTTTCCTGATCCTTTTCTTCCTCCTCTTCATATTCTATGTAAAATAATTTCTTCTCAACACACTTAGGACCTTTAGTGCATTTGCTATCACAATTGTAACAAAGCCCTTTTTCTCTTTTTTCTTCCAATTGTTGTGGTGTAACCCTTGTAGGTTGTGGAAGGCTAGGAGAAACAACACTTCCATCTTTATAGTTGTGAGGGGTAGACTTCCTTTTTGCCATAATTTTACTTTCCACTATGTAACAAAGCCCTTTTACTCTTTCCAATTTTTGTGGTGTTGCTCTAAACAAGGTGTTGCTCTTTGTATCCTCATAATGTGCTATCATTTCCTCCATGAAAATTGACCACGTAACAAGTTCTTTATGAGAACATATCCCTTTATACCATAAAAATTGATTTGGTTCTAAATATGAATATGCAATACATACCTTTTGTAACAGTGGTACACCATGTAGATGAAAATATTGCTCCATCTGAAATATCCAATTTACTAGATGCTTGCCGTCAAACTTCCTTATATCACCTTTTCTTGATTTTAGGAGCTTGACCTTGAAATGACTATAACTCTGTAAGTTCGGTTCTTCTAGTTCTGAAATTGTGATCTGCAGTAGCCCTCTACATGATATTTCGAATGCCACTAGTGTGATCCAAATTGGATTCTCCAAGGAAGAGTTATGCCAAATCTCCCATAGTGGCCTAATTATAGACTAGGTCAGTAGAGAGAACTTGTACAGTCTGTCCTCTTTCTGTAACTTGTTACGAAATTTCAATCCGATGCTCAGAGAGAAAGTTATGACGATTTTCCCCAGGTCACCTATTTGGAATGTAATTCAAGAGTCTACAAAAAGGCCAACTTCCTTAGATCATATCTCAGAAAACATAGTGCAAAAAGCTCTCAAATTAGGATCTTATATTCAGTGCGCTTTCATCTCAAATGGGTTTTATTTTTCTCTTACGAAACATCGCAGAAAAAAGTTATAGAGAAAATGTGACGATGACCTATTTGGAGCAGTGAAACCCTAGAATCCAAAGCTCTGATACCAAATGTTATGAAACCAACTCACAAAAAGATAGAATAGATAGAACAACGCCTTAGAATTTAGCCTCTTCGAGGGGGAAACCTCCTTTACATTACATAAATGAACAATTCTTGGATGATAAAAATGAAAAGACCTCCTCTATATATATAGGAGTCTAAGGGGTCATAATATAATTAGAGCCGACATAACAATAATAATGTAAGGGCAAAATAATAACAATAGTGGGCTTCTATGGGGCACAATAGCAACAATATCGACACTACATTGGTACATCAATATAATAAGGGGGTTGTACTAATAACAATAAGGGGTTACCATAGTAGTGTAGGGGTCTAACAAATTGTATTCAACCTACTTAACAGTTCAAGAAACATTAAGCCATAAACATGTGAGATGACATATTATGTAGGAAATCAATTGATAGTTGCATATATATTAAATGAAGAAGATAATACATTCGTTCTCTTAGCGTTGTTGTTCTCCTCCCACAAATCCGAGTTCCTACACACTTCCGTTAACATTCTAGGATGGCCTCAATAATGGCAGTTTTAAGGCTCTTCCCTTTAGTATTCACACTAAACCAAATTCACACTTCTCCCTCACACACAAGTAGAGAGCTAAAACTAGGAATAACTTCATGATTACTCCACAATAAAAGCTTCAACCAAAGCCTAATTAGAACTAGCACACACACCCTAGCTTGTGCTTGGGAAAAGTGGAGGTTTATATAGCTTGAGTGGATGGGAGATGGCTCCTCTTCTCATGGGAGAAGGTCTTATCTCTTGAGGTAGTTCCATCCTAATAGGGGAAATGAGCCCAATCTAACCTCCTCAGCTCCATCCAGCCTAACCATTTACCAAACTTTCGTTACAAAGCTTCTAGTGTTGGAAGCTTCATCTACAAATTTAAAAAACCTTCCAAAAGAGGATTGGCATGACTAGGAAAAGGCTTAGTCACTCTGTTCAGCACAAGGGACAGTTGTAATCTCCACATTTTGGCGCAGGGAGGACACAGTTCATTAGCTTTGGTCTTGTAAACTGGGAAAAACAAAAGATTTTGGGACAATGATGCAAAAGGGAATTGTTCTGCTCATGAAGAGGGACACAATGGGTGTTTCTTCATTATGGTAGAGCATGAAGGGTTCACTCTAGAAGTCTTCCAGGATCAAGGAATGCGGAGTACAAGGACAGTGACAAAATGTTGTGTAACAATTATATTGATCATTCAACAAAAAATGTATAAGAATCTGGGGAAAAACCTGGAGGTCCCAATTAACATTATCGTCATTGAATTATGATGTACATTGGATCAGATTCCTCCCGAGCCACTTTGTAGAGAACTTTAATACCTGGCAAGGACAGACATTGGTCAGTTGGATGGTATTTTATGTAAAGCACAAAAATTTTGATTACATCTAATGTTCATTGTTTATTACCATTTTTATCCTATTACCCTGGGAAAAATATTGCTAATGCTTCTTCCATATTTTCTTTCTTTTAGTTTACCTGTAATACATCCAACAGTGTAGTGAAGGTAGTCAGAACATCACTTTTACAATATTCTAAAAGATTACCTTTTTCTTATTGGGTGTGGAGCATGATTATCTTCTTTATTCAGATGTATCGCCGTAGTGGACCCCATTTTGTAATGTGGCGACAACATCACTGGTCTATGTGTGCCACTAGGGGGTCTAGGGGGGTGACGACAATTCTTTACAGCCCCCCTTTGGTGGAGGATGGGGGGAAGCACCGCCAAAGATAAAAATAGATGTAAAATTCACCTGTAAAATGTTGTAATTTTGTAGTTAGTCTGAGTCATCCATTAGGTGGAAATATGATAGTAGAATTGATGTTTAATTGAGGGTTTTTTCCCTAGAAGGCAACCCCTCACTATATATTATGGTCTTGTATTGGGGCTATGTAGATATGTGTATTGTGAGAGAGAAAGGGATAGGATAATTTGTGAGTGTAGAGGGAATTGTAGTGGATCTGTTGTAGGTTGTATCTCTTCATTTTGCTTGATAATATAAAAGGAAGCACTGGCTATTTCCCTGTGGACGTAGCCCAGATTGGGTGAACCACATATATATGTGTCTCTCATGTTTTATGCATTTTCTATGTTTATATTTCTGCAATATTTTAATTTGTTCAATTTCTCTATAATATATAATTTTCTAACATTTCTAACCAAATATCTTGCCCCATCAATCATTGTTCTATTGGTTTTTCGCCAGAGGTCTCATTTCCCATGCTTGGTCTTACACTTCCTCAGGAAAAAATGATACACAACTTAATAATACGATCATATTATTCCTTTTACATATATACCTATCACGTTAGATTAGTTGTTTCTATCCATTCACCTTTCACTACTTTGATAAGGATAGATTTCAATACCTCCTTAGGGAGAGTGGGATATAGCGATCTCTGAAAGTTGGATTCGAACCTTTCTATATATTCTTCTAAGCTATCACTCTCTTTTTAGGTGATATTAAATGTTTCTTCTCTCAAATCCATAGAACTATAATAATCCTATTATTTTGAAAGAAAAAATCCCTTCAGTTTGTCCCTACGTTTAAGAACACCTCCTCCTAATCCCATAAACCATCATAATGTTGCCCCCTTCAAAATAGAAGGGAACAACTTTATTTTTTGTGGACCAATGGTATAATCATACCCTCTACATAACGAGTTAAAGTGGAACAAAAATTTATCTAGATCATTTGTGGATAATCCATGAAAATTTTGAAGGGATTACATTGGTATGGCCTTCATAGGTGCATTTTCTTGCAAATCGGCGATAGGAAATTTCATTTTTTATGTTATTCTAATTATTGAATTTTGTTATCCTACCATATGGTAAAATATTCACCAATACCCTTTATAGATCCCAAATTTTCAAGGTATTAGTTGATGAGAACTATTATTGTGATCTCCAAGATCCATACCATGTTCTAGTTCTTGTGGAATATGAATATTTTTAGGTCTCACAACGTTTCCTAAATCATGGATCACAATTCCTTCCTTTGTTAGTATTGTAGGAGGATCCTGTTGAGGTGTTCAAAAGTTCAGATTAATTTTTTCGCTTCCTCCTTCTCTCAAGTTATGATAGTGGTCCTAACTTATACTATGAATTTTGGGTTGTCTTATTGATAAGGAATGAAAAATATCCTCTTTTCTTGTTGTATATCCCTCGATTCTATCACGAACCTCAACTTCTGTTGCAACAGAATATTTTGCCACATGATTAATGACAAGGGAAGATCCTTTTATGGATACTGGTTGAGGCCCTAATGAAGCTTGAGATTCTTCTATTTGTATGATTTCATCTATAAGGTTATTCTCCCAAGGCTCCCTCATCCTTCACCTTTCTCGCCCATAGGGGTGTTTTTTAGATTTGTTTCTTTAGGGGGTTTTTTTCTACCTCTATTTCCTCTTTTAGCTGTATATATTATATGGCTTGAAACTACCTACTAAGGCCAGAGCCACCATAGGTTACCCATGGTACACACATAGGTTCTTACCTATAATCTTTAATATGCAACCCTTCTAGAGTTAAGAATGCACATATAAATAGCTATTAGTGTAGTTGTTCACTTGTGGAAACCTCTCGGGCAATGGTGCCAAAATGTTAGGGATATTAATTGCTCAGGATAAATAACTAATTATCTAGACATTAACTTATTGACACAGGAAGCATCTTGTTATTTCAAGGAAATCAACAAAGTTTATGCAAGAAAATACTAGGGGCTAATACTAGTTCTATATGATATTTCCTATGATACTTAATAATCACTTCTACTTGCTACAAGTGAATCTCATCTATGCATTTTCCTGAAGAAATCTAGCTTATTAGATATAGTAAATCCTAATGACCAAGAATAATGTTTCAAAATTCAAAAAGAAATTTATAGGAAAAAAAAGTATACTCTGCCTCTAATTGAATCAAAACCACACATGTAGAATAAAAAAATCAACTAAAAGTTATAATACTTGCAACTAAAATCAACGCTAATCGAAAATTTTATTCTAGAGAAAAAAAAAATCAACTCATAAATGTGGTAAGGATACAACAAAGGGAATTTCTAATTGCAACCCTAATAACTTGTCATTCACCCATAAGTTCATTCTTAAACTATAAAAAGCTATAGCTAGGAACAACAAACCATTACTGAAAAACTCTGTCAAATGATACATGAATCATGGTATGGATGGAGTCATCTAGAGAATGATCATGTAAATGGATCCAGGCATGGGTGTAGCCATCTGATAAAGAGGATCATATCGAGACCAAGATATGGTCGCATCCACCCATTTGAAAGAGACATGCATATTATCACAATCATGGCACACCGCCTTGCAACCTATACTTTTGTAATCTAAGCTCACGACATTGTGCTCCAACATGACCCAATCAAAGTACAAATCTAAAATGTCAATAGATGTGTTGACATTGAACATGCAAGATAATATCTTGATTACTAGTCAATGATGTAAATTGTTAACAAGCACGAGAGAAACCACTAATAATGAGAATGGTTCTCAAGTTACTAGAAGCACAATTCACGAAATGTGAATGAAGGAACTAAATTCAAACACCCATGAAATCACCCGATCAAAAGCTAATGATGTGAACTTATCGTTGAGTGCGAAGAACTTGTCGTTAGGGCATGCAATCTCCAAGGTACTGAAGAGGAGTCTCTCGCTCAACTTCTTGGATAATGAGTTGAAGTCGACAGGAAGTGACCATGTCTAAGGAGGGCCATGATGTATCCCATATCATTGACATGAGACAAAGGGATGCAAATGATTTTGGAAGATACAAAGAATCATAGGTAAGGATAACTATAGAGGGACAACTCTTGAGCATATCGGCGACAGGACGCAAAGTTTGGCAGCCTTTGGATCCATAATATCGTCGTCATGATGATGTGCAAGAGATCAAATAGATGGAAAAAATGAATGGCCCAACCCAGGAAGGTCAATGATGAAGTGAGGATATCCCAACTCGACATGAAGTAGAAAGTGTCATGTTCAAGAGTGTGCTACTAACACAACTGATAGAATTTCCCATTTTCCCCCACCATTTCTGGAAGGTACCCAAATTATTTTTTAATCACAAGATTGAATGGGATAGAATATGCTTGCACTGTAAGCTCATCCTTCGAATGAATATGACCTAGTAAGTTTAGGGAGCCCTAAGAAGGAGAAGCTCATGCTTGAAAAGTTGATGAATCCGATGTTGTTTAATGTTTTAACGAGTTTGACAAAGGTATAACTCACTATCTGTTTCATGTTTAGAGGATTTGGAAAAGACACAGAAAAGAAAACTCCACATGGTCCCTTTTCATACATTTTTGTCTCTTAAGCTTGAAAAGGTAGAAAATGATACTTGAGATAACCGCTTGACCATTTTATTCGAGTAATTTTTTCATAATAGTTTATCTTAGCCCGAAAAAGGGGTAAATGTGTACCGGGTAAACAATGTTTTGCAACCTTTAATAAGTTCAAAATGACAAGAGATGGGCAATATTTTCATGTTTAAAGTGTTGGAAAAGAGATTGAAGGCAGACCCCCCATTTTATTCTCTTTCATGAGTTAAAAGGGAAAAATACTGGGCAATCTTTTCATCTTTTATGAGTCAGAAAATAGCTTAAGGGTGACTCGTCCTAGAGGAACGAGTGGTATAAAGGGTAGCAACTAGTTCTGACAATGGTGGAACTTCTCAAAACATGTAATGATCAAGGGAATGGTTAATAAAACCACTCATCACTGCAGTTCCTCAGGAAAGTAAAAATAACCAAGTGAAAGCATATGATCAACCAAAGGGATGGTGGTGATTGAATGAAACAACCAAGGTTAATCTAGCAAAAATCAAGTAATAAAAATGGCAATCACGAGATGTAAATTGAGCATATCTTCACTTTCACACAAGATTGAACCATGGATGACTTTGATTGGATTCAATTTCATGTTTACATAAGCTTGAAATGAAAAATTATGCGTCTTATAAGTTTGCATGTCACCAACATAGTGACTCAATCGAGGTATATTCTCCCTAAGCTTCATTAGTCAATTAGATGGAAGGAGTTAAGGTTCATTTTTGAGATCTTTGAAAGACTCGACTTGGATTTTACAAGGTCTTAATCAAAGACTCGATTTGCAATAGGGAGTTGCTTCATTTATTAAAGAGGTTGACATAGTAAAAGAATTATCCTCAAAAACGGTTTCATTTGTTAATGAGGTAGATACAGGAAGAAATTATCCTCAGACCCTTGTTTCATTTTCTAATGAGATTAACACAAGACAAAGAACTATGCTCACATCCTTTGTTTCATTTTTTACGAGGTTGACACAAGACTAGGAACTATCCTCATGGCCCTTGTTTCATTTTTTAATGAGCTTGACAAAAGAAAAGGAACTATGCTCATGACTCCTTGTTTCATTTTTTAACGAGGTTGACACAAGAATAGAAACTATCCTCATGAATCCTTGTTTCATTTTTTAACGAGGTTGACACAAGACCAAGAACTATCCTTATGACCATTTGTTTCATTTTTTAACGAGGTTGACAGAAGACCAAGAAACATCTTCATCACATTTTTTCATGAAGAATACGAGAACATGGCTCCCAATAGGTGTTCACTAGATGAAATAACCACGCTTTGGGAGGAATACATGTCAATTGGTACCATATATAGATTGGGTTCCAATGCCCCCAGTAAATAATGTACTATACCATCTGTGCGATTATCAGCAGAGGTGGACACGGAATGGGTAACCGCATAATTGACTTGTGGCAAGGAAGGTACTTCTTGCCAAAAAGAGCCAATAGGGGATGATGGTTGCAAAGGAGGTTCTTGGTGACCAATGAACGACAATTTATCAATAGTCCCAATTCTCCCTTCGTGCGGAAAATAAACCTCATAGAAGAAAGAAGAACAAGAGCTCCCATGACATAAACATAATCGCATCCAAGGAGAATATTTAAATATAAAGTACTTGGAACTACCATCACATCTATATAGATGGCCTTCCCTTCTAAAGTATCAGGGAACTTTGGAGGAACCCATAAGGGCTGATTAGTTCCCCTGTTGAAAGCCAATGGATTTTCGGTGATAGGCACACGATGTGGGAAACCAAAAGCTTGCCACATGATGCTAAAAAATGAGCCTTCATATAATATAGTGCCATGTACTACCATATTATATGCTTGTACTGTGATTTGGAAAGGCATATAAGATGGAAGGCGGAAAGCAGTCAATTGTCTCCAATTGAAAGCAATGACAAAACTACTTGGTGGGAGTATCATATGATTGCCCCCATGTTCTACAGGAATACAAGAAGGACTCTCCTAAACAACTAGGATGAGAAGGTCACTCTTCAGTTCATGAGAATCTGAGGAGAAGAGAAGAACATGAGAAGTATGATCAACACTCTCCTGGGGAACAAAGTGATCAACTAAAGGCAGATCCAAGTTGTCGCTTTTTTCAACCAATTTTTGCTCAGGAACATACATAAGAGATTCTTGCTCATGAGGAGTAGGACGAGG
This sequence comes from Pinus taeda, assembly GCA_000404065.3. NCBI lineage: Eukaryota > Viridiplantae > Streptophyta > Pinopsida > Pinales > Pinaceae > Pinus > Pinus taeda. The sequence goes on from APFE031161263.1 coordinate 112,950, forward strand.
AAGATGAATCCAATTCAATCTCTTTACCATCTATAAGAGGTTCAAAAGAAAGCCTTTGATAACCAACATGAAGTTGGGGTTGACGATGCTCTCCTTCACATAACCTGGAGTGGAATCTAATATTTCCCTTCTTCTCACCATCATTAGCCAAGAGTGTATCATCGACGTGAAATCCAGAGGTCGATGGGGATGGTCAATCCAAATCTTGAGACCATACTTATAAGACTATGGGAATCCTAGGACAATATCAAAGGAGATGGTCACCCTTACATAGCTTGCAAGGGAATCTGACCATCCGTGGAGGATAGGAAGGTTTGTCTACAGGAGGTGCATTTAGAGAAATAACTACATGGTTGGCCTCTTTCTTACCTGATTCCTTCTTCTTTTTCTTATTCTTCTTCTTCTTAGCCTCCTGGTTACTATATTTGAAGCTTTCACTAGGCAAAGTAGAAGAGGAGGGTGAAGAAATGGGGGAATAAAGGGAGGGGTCAACCTTAGAATAACCATTATGTGATTCAAATGAAGGAGACATTTGGATAAGAGTCACGGCGCTCAGGATCACCGAAGTCGAAAACAACCAGACTAGTAAACTAATGGTTAACCCTGGAAGGGACAACATCACAATATAAGGAGCACTAATGTTTCCAAAAGAAGAAAAAGGGCTAGGATTCCCATCCGAGGGGAATCCTTGATTGGTGGACTTTGGAAATGTTTCCACTGGAATCAACTCTAAATAATTACTAAGGAAGATAACTTTAACCAAGAGTATTTACATGGTTGTTCCTCTGGAAATTGTCATATTCCTAGTATTATCTTCAATATATGTATCAACAGTAGCAAGCCAGGGTCTTTCCAATAAGAGGGGATGTCCTTACAAGTTATATTTAAGTTGAAGGTCAAAAAAATGGATACGATATTCCTAAGAGTCCACCAAAATGATTACATCTTCAATAATTCCTTCTAGTTTATTTACGTACCTATCAGCTGTTTCCAGCATGGTGGGAGTTGGTATTAGTTCATGTAATCCTAAAATAGGATAGGCCTTAAATGCCATGATATTGATTAAAGCTTCCAAATCAATGAAATTATTTAGAAAATTGATGCCCTAAACTTGTACAAGGATTATAGGAATCCCAAGGTTTTCGTAATTCATAGCAACTTTTTACCTGAGATTAAATCAAGTAGTTTCTCTATTACATGGATTGTGGGAGGGTCTTTATTTTTTTTCATGACTTCTTAAAATAAATTGCTTTGATAGTATTTGCATAACTAGGTAAATCTTTAATAACTTGTAGGATAGGAATTTTGACACACATATTTTGCAAATTCCCAAATAGGTCAAATTTCGGGTATACTTGTTTTTTTATTAAAGTTTATATCTCTAGAAATGGGGTAGAAGCAACTGGAACCTTAAACAAATTATGGATTTTACTAGGTTTAATAAGTTGGTTTGACATTACTGATAAGTATGACTATGATACACCATAGGTTGTGGTTGATTTATTTTTTAGGTTGGGCTTGAGTATAGACTTTATTATATTTTTCATTCTATGCTTTCTCATAAATTATTGGGGATTTTTATGTAAAGACTATTTGCCCTGATATTAATTGTATGTCATCACATTCTGAAGGGGAAGACAATAATTAAGGGTATTTAATACATCAATTTGTTGAATGAGTTTGTTATTTGGGTAGATATTGGTTTTAATGGGAAATTAAGGGCATGATGGAGATGCATTTCGTGGGGAATTTGAGGGTAATTGAAGTTGTTGTTCCAATTTTTATAGATGTTTTGGTTTCTTTGATTGGGGTAGTTATCCTAAATATTGATTAGTGGGATTAGGAGTGCGTTTCCAGTTTTGAGGTTGTAATGGCCCTTGAGTGGTCCAATTTTTTTACTGGGAACGATATTGTGTACTTTGTGGAATATATGAAAGTGGTGTAGAGTGTTGCTAATTCTACTAAGATAGTCCAAGATATTGTTTATTCTTCCAATATTGTTAAGGGTATTGTTGACTCTAGAAAGATAGCCCAAGTTATTGTTGATACTTCCAATATGACCTAGAGCATTGTTGATTTTGCTAAGGTTTCCTAGAAACCTGTTGTTGATTATTGTGGTGAAGTAAAATTCTAAGTGACAACATAAACAATTCCTCTAGCCCGAGATCGGGTCTAGCCACAAACAAGACATTCCATGGAATATTTTCTTAGGTTAGAACCAATTAAGATGGCCTACATCTTATTACGCTTATCCCGTTTGGTGATGACCTTTCTTCCTCGCTCCAACTATTTCCTCTTTCCTTCTCTGAGTATATGAACAAGTAAGCAAAAACAAACAATAACCATGATAATAGAAAAATTGTATTCAACCTACTTAACATGTTAAGAACCATTAAGCCATAAACATGTGATATGAAATATTATGTAGGAAATTAATCGATAGTTGCGTATATAATAAATCAAGAAGAGATTACAACTGTTTCCTTGACATTGTTGTTCTCCTCTGACAAATCTGAGTTCCCACAGACTTCTGTTAGCACTCCATGATGGCCTCAACAATGGTAGTTTTAAGGCTCTTCCCTTTAGTCTTCAAACTAAACCAAATTCACACTTCTCCCTCACACACAACTAGAGAGCTACAACTATGAATAACTTGTTGATTACTCCACAATCAAAACTTCAACCAGAGCCTAATTAGAACTAGCACGCACACCCTAGCTTGTGCTTGGGAAAGGTGGAGGTTTATATAGCTTCAATAGATGGGAGATGGTTCCTCTTCTCATGGGAGAAGTTCTTATCACTTTAGGTAGTCCATCCTAATAGGGGAAAGTAGCTCAATCTGACCTCCTTGGCTCCATCCAACATAACCATTTACCATACTTCCGTTACAAAGCTTCTAGAGCTGGAAGCTTTGGCTCCGAATTTAAAAAAAAGAATCAAATGAGGATAGACGCGGCTAGGAAAAGGCTTAGTCGCTCCAGTTTGCATGAGGGATAGTTGTAATCCTCGCATATCGACACAAGGAGGACATGGGTCATTAGCGCTAGTCATGCAAACTAGGAAAAACATAATATTTTGCAACAATGATGCAAAGGGGAATTGTTCTAGTCATGAAGTCGGACATAATAGGAGTTTCTTAATGATAGGAAAGAATGAAGGGTTCACTGTAGAGGTCATAGAGAAGCAAGGAACAAGGAGTATAGCGATAATGACAAAATTTTGTGTAACATATGCCCTCTAAAGTGAAAAGGGAAAACTAGAGTGAGGGGTGAATTTTTTTATAACTTAGTGCAAGGAACTAGATTCCATTGTCAGAAAACTTGCAAGTAATTATAGATACATATACATTATTGAAAAATCTGTCAAATGATACATGAATCTTGGTATGGATGTAGTCATCTAGAGAATGATCATGTAAATGGATTTAGGCATGGGCACAACTATCCGATAAGGAGGATCATATAAAAATTGAGGTATGGTCGCACACATCTAATAATGAGAAGGATGACATATCACAACTCATGGTATGGTCACAGCCACCCATCTAAAAGAGACATCCATATTAGCACAATCATGTCACACCACCTTGCAACCTATACTTTTGTAATATGAGCCCAGGGTCTTGCTTGCTCCAACATGACCCGATCAAAGTACAAATTTCAACATGTGAAGAGATGTGTTGACATTGAACATGCAAGAAAATATCTTGATTACTAGTCAATGATGTATATTGTTAACAAGCGGAAGAGAAACCACCAATAATGACAATGGTTCTCAAGGTACTAGCAGCACAATTCATGGAATGTGAATGAAGGAACTGAAGTCGAACACCCATGAAATCACCTAATCGAAGGCCAAAGATGTGAACTTATCGTCGAGTGCAAAGAACTTGCCGTTAGGGCATGCAATCTCCAAGGTACTGAAGAGGAGTCTCGCAATCAATTTCCTGTATAATGAGTTGAAGTCGATAGGAAGTGAATGTGTTGAAGGAGGGGCATGGTGTATCCCACATCATCAACATGAGACAAAGGGATGCAAATTATTTTGGATGATACAAATAATCAAAGGTAATGGTAACTACAGAGGGACAACTCTTGAACATATTGGCGACAGGTTGCAGAGTTTGGCAGCCTTTGGATCTAGAGGATGAGTGGTCATGATGATGTGGTAGAGATCAAATTCATGGCAAAAATGAATTGCCCAACCCAGGAAGGTCAATGATGAAGTGAGGATATCCCAACCCAACACAAAGTAGAAGTTGTCATGTTTAAGAGTGAGCTGTTGACACAATGAATAGAATTTCCCATTTTCCCCCACCATTTCTGGCAAGTTCCTTAATTATATTTTAATCGTAAGCTTGAAGGGGATAGTGTGTGCCTGCACTGTAAGTTCATCCTTCGGATGAATCAGACCTAATAAGTTTAGTGAGCCCTAGGAAGGAGAAGCTCATGCTCATCATGGTGATGAATCCAATGTCTTTTAGTGTTTTAACGAGTTCGACAAAGGTGTAACTCAGTATTTATTTCATGTTTAGAGATTTTGAAAAAGACACGGAAAAGAAAACTCCACATGGTCCCTTTTTGTACATTTGTGTCTCTTGAGCCCGGAAAGGTAGAAAATGATACTTGAGAGAACCGCCTAGCCATTTTAGTCAAGGGGTACATTTTTCTTAAATAGTTTATCCCAGCCTCAAAAAGGGGTAAACTTGTACTAGGTAAACAACATTTCAGAACCTTTAACAAGTTCAAAATGACAAGAAATTTCCAATATTTTCATGTTTAAAGAGTCGTAAGAGATCTTGAAAGCGGACCCCCCATTTTATTCTCTTTTACGAGTCAAAAGGGAAAAATACACGGCAATCTTTTCATATTTTATGAGTCAAAAAAGATCTTAAGGGTGACTCATCCTGGAGGAACAAGTGGTATAAAGGGTAGCAACTAGTTCCGACAATGGTGGAACTTCTTAAAACATCTAATGGTCGAGAGACTGGCTAATAAAACTACTCATCACTGTGGTTCCTGACAAAAGGAAAAAAAACCAAGTGAAATCATATGATTGACCAAAGAGATGGTGGAAATGGAATGAAACAACTAAGTCTCATCTAGCAGAAATCAACTCATAAAAATGGCAATTGTGAGATGTAAATTGGGAACAGGTTCATTTTTACACAATCTTGAACAATAGAGAACTTCGCTTGGATTTAGTTTGATGTTTACACAAGCTTGAAATGAAAAACTATGCTTGCTATAAGTTTGCATTCCCCCAACATATTGACTCAATCTAGGTACATGCCCCCTAAGCTTCATTTTTTTCAATTAGGTGGATGTAATGAAGGTTCACTTTTGAGATCTTGGAAAGACTCGATTGGGATTCTATGAGATTCTAATCAAAGACTCAATTTGGAAAATGGAGTTGCTTCATTTTTTGACAAGGTCAACATAGTAAAAGAACTATCCTCAAAATAGCATTCATTTTTTAACGAGGTAGATTCAGGAAGAAATTATCCTCATACCCTTGTTTCATTTTCTAACGAGCTTGACACAAGACAAAGAACTATGCTCACACCCTTTGTTTCATTTTTTTACGAGGTTCACACAAGACTAGGAACTATCCTCATGACCCTTGTTTCATTTTTTAACGAGACTAACAAAAGACAAGGAACTATGCTCATGACTCCTTGTTTCATTTTTTAACGAGGTTGACACAAGAATAGGAAATATCCTCATGACTCCTTGTTTCATTTTTTAACAAGGTTGACACAAGACCAAGAACTATCGTCATGAACCTTTGTTTCATTTTTTAACGAGGTTGACACAAGACCAAGAACTATCCTCATCACATCTATTCATGAACCATACGAGAACATGGATCCCAAGAAGTTTTCATTACACAAAAGGACCATGGCCTTAGAGGAATACATGTCAATAGGTACCATAGGTAGATCGGATTCCAATGCCCCTAGTACATAATGTACTATACCATCTGTGTGATCATCAGCAAAGGTGGAGACGGAAGGGGTAGCCACATAATTGACTTGTCGTAGGGAAGGTACTGCTTGCAAACAAGAGCCGATAGGGGATGATGGTTTCAAAGGAGGAGCTTGGTGACTAATGAACAATAATTTATCAATAGTCATAATTCTCCCTTCATGCGAAAAACAAACCACATGGAAAGGAAAAGAAACAAGAGCTCTCATGACCTAAACATAGTCGCATCCAAGGAGAATATTTAAATCTAAAGTACCTGGGACTACCATCACATCCATATAGATGGCATTCCCTTCCAAAGTAATAGGGAACTTTGAAAGGACCCCTAAGGGTTCACTGGTTCCTTTGTTGAAAGCCAACAGATTTTGCATGACAGGCACAAGATGTGGGAAACCCAAATATTGCCACGTAGTAGAAGACATGATGCTAATGGAGAATCCTTCATATAATATAGTGCCATGTTCTACCATATTATAGGCTTATACTATGATTTGGAAAGGCATATAAGATGGAAGGTGGAAAGTAGTCAATTGACTCAAATCGAAAGTAGTCACAAAACTACTTGGTGGGGGTATCAAATGATCTCCCACATGCTCTACATGAATAGAAGAAGGACTCTCATGAACAACTAGGATGGTAGGGTCACCCTTTGATTCATGAGAATCTCAGGAGACGAGAAGAACATGAGCAGTATGATCAAAACTCTCTTTGGGAATAGAGTGATCAACTAAAGGCAGAGCCAATTCGACGCTCCTTTTCACCAATTGTTGATCGGGAACATGCACGAGACAGTCTTGCTAAGGAAGAGCATGACAAGGAATAGATGAATCCAAGTCAATCTCTTTACCAAATGGAAGAGGGTTAGTAGAAAGCCTCTAATAACCAACAAGAAGTTGGGCTTGAGGAGCTGCAAGGTTTTCCAAAACTTTAGAAGCTTTATCCATAAGAGGACAAAGGTGAAGAAGATTCTCTCCTTTGCATAACCTACAGGAGAATCTAATATTTCCATTCTTCTTACCATCATTAGACGAGAGTGTATCTTCGATATGAACTCCAGAGGTCAATGGGGATGGTCGATCTAGATCTTGAGACCATATGTCTAACACACTGGGAATACCAGGAAAACCTCAAAGGAGATGGTCACCCTTACATAGCTTGCAAGGGAATCTGGCCTTCCATGGAGGATCAGAAGGTTTGTCTATAGGAGGTGCATTAAGAGAAATAATTTCATGGTTGGCCTCTTTCTTATCTGACTTCTTCTTCTTCTTCTTAGCCTCCTGGTTACTAGATTTGAAACTTTCACTAGGAAAAGTAGAAGAGGAGGGTGAAGAATGGGGGAAGAAAGCGAAGGGTCAACCTTAGAATCATCATGATGTGATTCGAATGAAGGAGACATTTGGACAAGAGTTAGGACACTCGGGTTCACCGAGGTCGAAAACAACTAGATTGGTAAACCAATGGTTAACCCAGGAAGGGACAAAGTCACCATATAAGAAGCACCACTATTTCCAAAAGTAGGAAAAGGACTAGGATTCCCATCTAAGGGGAATCCTTAACTGGTGGACTCTAGAAATGTTGCCACTGGAATCGACTCTAAAGAATTAATAAGGAGGATAACTTTAACCAGAAATATTTCATGGGTAGTTAATTTCAATACATTGGAACAAACCTTTGCCTTTTCATATTTTAAAACTCAGGAAAAGGATGAAAGGTGATACTATTCTACTTCATATTTAACGATCTCAAAAGGAAATGTGTTGGATGATATTTCAAATTTAAAGAGTTAGTAAGGATTGAAAATGACTACTCGGGGTACTCCAGGAAAAAAGGATTACCAGGTAATTGTGAACTCCAGAATCCGTCCTAGCGAACCAAGAAGTATGGGTAGGCAATCTCCCTGAATGTTGTGTTCAGTGTATCACGTTTACAAGGCGGTAGAATTGACCTCCAACTGATAAAGGATTGTAAACCTAGTGTGGTCTCCCCTTATATATGTGATGGTATGGGGAGCAAAATTCTATATTAGTGATGGCTAGTACCAATCCAAATGACAACTGTTAGGTTTAAAGATATCAGAACACATCTCTACCCTAGACCACTAAATGTGAGTGTTAAGTTTCAATGCTTCCTTAGGTTAGTTCAATAAATTTTAATCGTTGGTCTTGAATTATATTTCTATTTTAAGGCCCTATCATTGTCATCTAGAAAAAATCCTACATGCGGCTATATGAGAAAAAAAACTTTTTCTTCAATGAAAGTTAGAACTAATTGAGAGATAGAGAACACAAAATTAATGCAACTATCAAAGAATGAAATCTTTCACTAATAAATATCCTAAATGCATTTAATCTTCCTATCAATAAAAGAAGTTTCATTTCATTTCCATGCCTATGGTGATGCAATTCTAGCTTCTCAATAATGCTACTAATGCAATATTTTTGCTTAACTAAACTAGAATGATATTCTTCTTTTCATAAAATGCAAAATGAATCCTTGACATAGAGCACTTTCATGAAAATTTTCATAATTCGAAACAAACAAGCATCAATCAAATCCAAATCATGATGAATGAAACTAAAAACAACTTCTTCCCTTAATCGAACCAACCAAACACATAAATTATTCAATTGAGAAACCAAGCAATGTAATCTATGCTTGGAAAGAGAAAATAGACACTCGAAATAAGAGAACAAGAGAAAATAGACACTCGAAATAAGAGAACAAGCAAGACTCTTTCACTCATTCAATTGAAAATGAAGCAATGAGTATGGAATTTTGAAGAAGGGAGTCTAAAGGTCAATACACACTTGCACTGGAATGGGATAAATTCAGATTTTTTCTATCTCAAAGATCGGAGTTGTTTCCTAACTAGCAACTAGTGCCAATTGGCACAACCGACACGACTGACCAGACTACAACTAGTGTTGATGGCCTAATCGACACGACTGTCTAACTGACAACTAGTGTTTATCAAGGGATTCAAAGAAAAAATAAGAAATAACCTCACACAGGGCCAGAATTAACACATCAAAGGGTGGGCTAAACCAAGAAAGCACACAAACAATGCTAAATCATGCTCGCTATTCAGGGAGAGCACAGTCAGAACAAGATTAGAGGCAGAAAACAAAAAAGCAAGACACACTAGTCGAGATCTGGGGTAAACCTTAATTGTCACCTACAGGCATCAACACATCTGCCTAACTAACCCAAGAACCAGAAGGGGGTCAACGCAACTATTTCTAAGTATATTGTGATGATCATGGTGACTGTCAGTGAAATAAGCACACTGGCCAAGGATACAAAGAAAAAATAAAAGAATTTCAAAGGTTGAGACTAGACTTTCTACTGTAAACTTTATACCCAGAGCAGTAAACAAACCAAAGCAGACAAAACTAAAGGGAAATAGTGATACTAGAAAATTTAACACAAAACCATGAAATTACAAACAAGAAAACAAAAGGAAGATCCCTAGTGGAGTCGCCAATTTGTGGTGAAGCAAAATTCTAAGTCTGGCCACAAACAAGACATTCTAGGGAAGATTTCCTTAGGTTAGAACCAATGAAGAGGGCCTACCTCTTAGTGCACTTATCCCGTTTGGTAATGGCCTTGCTTCCTTGCTCCAAGTATCTATCATTTCCTTCTTCGAGCATCTGAAACAAGTAAACAACAACAAACAAGAACCATGATAATAGAAAAAATTGTATTCAACCTACTTAACATGTTAAGAAACATTAAGCCATAAACATGTGAGATAACATATTAGGTAGGAAATCAATAAATAGTTCCATATATCTTAAATCGAGATATTGCAACCATTGTCTTGAAGTTGTTGTTCTCCTCCAATAATCAGAGGTCCCACACACTTCCGTTAGCATTCAATGATGGCCTCAACAATGGTAGTTTGAAGGCTCTTCCCTTTAGTCTTCACACTAAACCAAATTCACACTTCTCCCTCACACACAACTAGAGAGCTACAACTATGAATAACTTCTTTATTACTCCATAATCAAAACTTTAACCAGAGCCTAGTTAGAACTAGGACACACACCCTAGCTTGTGCTTGGGAAAGGTGGAGGCATATATAGCTTGAATGGATGGGATATGGTTCCTCTTCTCATGGGAGAAGCTCTTATCTCTTGAGGTAGTTCCATCCTAATAGGGGAAAGGAGCCCAATCTGAACTCTTTAGCTCCACCCGACCTAACCATTTACCAAACTTCTGTTACGAAACTTCTAGAGTGGGAAGCTTCAACTCCAAATTTAAAAAAAATTCCAAAAGAGGATTGATGCAACTAGGAAAAAGATTGGTCACTCCAGTCATCTTGAGGGAAAATTGTAACCTACACATATTGGCACGGGGAGGACATGGGTCATTAGTGTCGGTCTTGTAAACGAGGAAAAATAGAAGATTTTGGGGCAATGATGCAAAGGGGAATTTCTATGCTCATGAAGAGGGACGTAATGGGAGTTTCTTCATGATGGGAAAGCATGAAGGGTTCACTGTAGAGGTGCTCCAGGATCAAGGAATGGGGAGTACAAGGACAGTGACAAAATGTTGTGTAACAATGATATTGATTATTCAATAAAAAATTTATAAGAATCTGGGGAAAAACCTGGAGATCGCAATTAACATTATCATCATTGAATTACGATGTGCATTGGATCATATTCCTCCCTAGCCTCTTTGTAGAGAACTTTAATACCTGGAAAGGACAGGAATTGATCAATTGGATTGTCTTTTATGTAGGTCACAAAAATTTTGATTACATCTAATGGGCATTGTTTATTACCATTTTTATGCCAGTAGCGAGGTAAAAATATTGCTAATGCTTCTTCCATATTTTCTTGCTTTCAGTTTACCTGTAATACATCCAACAATGTAGTGAAGGTAGTCAGAACATCAATTTTACAATATTTTAACATATTACATTTTTCAGAGGTATGGTTGCACTAGATCCCATTTCGTAATGTGGCGACAACACTGCCATTCTATGTGTACCACCAGGGGGTCTAGGGGCGGTGACGATGATTCTTTAAAGCCCCCCTTTGGCAGAGGATTCGGGGTCGCACCCCCAAAGCTAAAAATAGATGTAAAATTCACTTGTAAAATGTTGTAATTTCATAGTGAATCTAAGTCATCCATTAGGTGGAAATATGACAATAGAATTTACGTTTAATTTAGGGGTTTTTTTCCATAGAAGTAAACCCCTCACTATATATGATGGACTTGTATTGTAGCTATGTAGATATGTTTATTCTGAGCAAGAAAGAGAGAGGATAATTGGTGAGAGTGAAGAGGGAATTACAATGGATCTGTGGTAGGTTGTATCTCTTCATTTTGCTGGATAATATAAAAGGAAGGACTCGCTATTTCCCTATGAACGTAGCCCAAATTGGGTGAACCACCTATATCTATGTATCTCTTGTTTTATGCATTTTTTGTGTTTATATTTCTATAATATTTTTATGTGTTCCATTTCTTTGCAATATATAATTTTCTAACATTTCTAACCATATATCTACCCCATCAATGATTGTTCTGTTGGTTTTTCACAGGGGGTCTCATTTCCCATGCTTGGTCTTGCACTTCCTTAGGGAAAAAATGATACACAACTTAATAATGCAATCATATTATTCCTTTTACATATCTACCTATCATCTTAGGTTAATTATTTTTATCCATTCATCGTGCACACCTCTAATAAGGATAGATTTCAATATCTCCTTAGGGAGAGTGGGATATAGTGATCTCTGAATGTTGGATTCAAACCATTCTATATATCATTTTAAGATATCACTCTTTTTTTAGGTCATATTAAATATTTCTTCTCTCAAATCCATATACCCATAATAATCCTAGTATTTTGAAAGAAAACACCCTTCATTTTGTCCCTATATTTAAGAACACCTCCTCCTAATCCCATGAACCATCATAATGTTTCCCCCTTCAAAATAGAGGAGAACATCTTCATTTTTTGTGGATAAGTGGTATAATTATACCCTCTACATAAGGAATTAAAGTGGAACAAGAATGCATCTAGATCATCTAAGGATAATCCATGAAAATTTTGAAGGGATTGCATTGGTATGGCCTTCTAGGTGCATTTTCTTGCAAATCGGCAATAGGAAATTTTATTTTTGAGGTTATTGTAATTACTGAATTTTGTTGTCCTACCATATGGAAAAATATTCACCAATACCCTTTGGAGATCCCAAAATTGGGAGGTAATAGTTGATTAGGACCATTATTGTGATCTTCAAGACCCATATCATGTTCTGGTTCTGGTGGAATATGAGTATTTTTAGGTCTCACAACATTTCCTAAATCATGTATCACAATTCCTTCCTTTAGTGTTGGGATTGTGGGAGGATGTTGTTTAGGTGTTCGAAAATCTAGATTAAATTTTTGCACCTCCTCCTTCTTTCAAGTTATGATAGTGGTCATTAGTTTACTATGAATTTTGGGATATCTTACTGACGAGGAATGAAAATTATCCTTTGTTCTTGTTGTATATCCCTCGATTCTATCACAAACCTCAACTTCTGTTGCAATAGAATATTTTGCCACATGATTAATGATAAGGGTAGATCCTTTTATGGATATTGGTCGAGGTTCTAATGAAACTTGAGATTATTCTATTTGTATGATTTTATCTGTAAGGTTATTCTCCCAAGGCTCCCTCATCCTTCACCTTTGTCACTCATAGGGGTGATTTTCAGATTTGTTTCTATTGGGGGTTGTTTTCTACCTCTATTTCCTCTTTTAGCCTTATAGATTACATATCCTAAAACTACCTACTGAGGTTAGAGCCATGACAAGTTACCCATGGTACACACGTAGGTTCTTACCTTTCATCTTTCATATGTAACCCTTCTAGAGTTAAGAATGCATCTATAAATAGATATTAGTGTATTTGTTCTCTTTTGGGAACCTCTCGGGAAATGACACCAAAATGTTAGGGATATTAATTTCTTAGGATAAATAACTAATTACCTATACATTAACCTATCAACACATGAAGCATCTTTTTATTTCAATGAAATCAACAACGTTTATGCAGGAAAATACTAGGGGCTAATACTAGTTCTATATGATATTTCATATGATACTTAATAATCACTTATGCTTGCCACAAGTGAATCTCATCTATGAATTTTCGTGAAGAAATCTAGCTTATTAGATATAGTAAATCCTAATTACGAAGAATAACGTTGCAAAATTCAGAAAGAAAATTATAGGAACAAAAAGTATACTCTGCCTCTAATTGAATCAAAACCACACATGTAGAATAAAAATTCAACTAAAAGTTATAATACTTGCAACAGAAATCAATGCTAATCAAAAATTTTATTCTAGAGGAAAAATTCAGCTCATAAACATAGTAAGGATACAACAAAGGGAATTTTTAATTGTAACCCTAGTAACTTGTCATTCATTCACCCATAAGTTCATTCTTAAATATATAAAAAACTATAGCTAGGAAACAACAAAATTCTATTTTAAGGAGAATAATTTGAAACTAAAAAAACAATATATATATATATATAGATAGATACATATGAGGAAAAAAATTTAGAAGGGAAAGAAAATGTAAACTATATCATTATCAAAAATAGTGTATGTAATCCAAAATCAAACTAACAACCAACCATTCAAGAAAATGAACAACGTTAGTTAGAAATTAACAACACGATATTATGTGAAGATAAAATTATTAGACAACAATAAAACTAATCTACTTTACACATACCACACAATACCTCATCTAGGGGAGAAGGCCCAACTGCATAAAAATCAATATATCCAAAAGAAACTCATATCAAATTGTGAACAAACAAGTCCTCAACTTAATTGGTAAGTTTTGTCATTAAGAGATCTCAAAAATAGTCACAATCAAAACACAATTGTTAGCTTGCCTTAAATTCAATAATTTTCCATCACCCAATTCAGAGGAGGGCCGCCCTTTTTATATAACAAGGAAGAGTGCAATATATTATTACAAAAATATGTAACATGTTGAGAATCAGGGATTGTCAAGATGTTCTTTCAAATTTAGGGAAAAATCTTTTATCTCAATGGAAAGGATCAGAACTGTGTTTTTTTCCCGTACGAAAAATCGTAATTTTATTAGTAATAAAAAATTTACATTTTGTAGATGCTGAAGCGCATATCCATAAGTAGGTCAAAAGTGTTGTTCAAAGATAAAACTAAAAAGGAAATAACCAGAAAAATAATGTACAATTGGGGAGAAAATTATGCTTTTCTCCCTTTTTCTTCTCAACCTTTCGCTACTCCCCTTGAGTTGGCAAGGATGAGAATAGTATGAGTGGGGTGTCCTCCTCTGGATGAGGATTATCCTTGTCTACATTAGAGTGGTCTGAAGAAAGTAGTCATTTGGCTCCACTGGTATCCATTGTATCTAGTATCTTCTATGGCAAAGAGTCCATCAGATCATGTGGTACAGATTCCATAGTTTTTCGCTTCTTGTGAATCTGATTGTTCTCTTAGGGAGTGTGGTTTTCCTTCTCCATTTCTTTTTCCTCAACAGGAACATCTTCATGGTATGGTGGAGGGAATTTCCATCCCTTGGGCAGTTTTCCTACTTTCTTCTTCCTATGCATATCTTTTTTGGATTATGGGCATGTTTTTTGTAGATGCCCTGTTTGGCGACAAATTCTGCATCTAAATGTAGTATTTTCATAATCTAGTATATGTGGCTACCATCTTTGTTTATACTTGAGTTTTATTTGGTCTGGCAGCCCTTTACTGAGATCTACTTCCACACACATGCATGCAAATGTATAAATTCCTTCCTCCATTCTTTCTGTATCCATTTTAATGAATCACCCAATGGTGTTGACTATAGTAGACAAGACTTGTGGGCTCCAAAAGTGTAGTGGTAGGTTGTGAAGATGAACCTAGACCAATAGCCAAGATACAACCATTGTATTTGGATCAAGTTATGGGAACCATGGAGTCATGAAGAGACTTGTGGATCCCATGAACCATGGTCTTGCCATCATAATGATGTCCCTTTCCTCTACTGTATGAAATTTTACAATGAAGAAGCCTTTGGAAATGAGCAGAATGTCACATGTATTGGTCTAGGTTCTAAAAACCCAAAGGAAAAGGTCAATAGAATTGGGCCAGAAACAGTTGAATCTACAGATTAATGCTTGTTTTTTGAATGTAGAACAATACTCGTCTGTTTCTAGTATATAGATATTTATTTCTAGGGTGTAACTCAGTTGTCCCATAATGTATGGGGTGGTTACTATGCCAGCTTGCTTTGTTGAGTTTGAGGCTGGTTTGTTTTCTTCAAGAGTGTATTTGAAGGATAACCCTGCATTTTTTTGCTTTTGATGTGTTTCTGGGGTCTTTTTTGTGCTGCTACCGATGCCATTTCCTGAGGGATTTGTTTTTTGATGGTCTACCATGCCACCCCTCAGCCGTAGGTTGAGAGTGATGGTAGACTCAGGTAGGATTTTGTAATCCATAAGGGTTTTGTAGTCTTGGAGTACTCTGCCTCCAAAAATTAAAACTTGTGATCCTGTAGGATAACCAGTGTGCTGGTAGATATTGTTCTTCAAAAGAAGTACTAATTTTGTGAGCTCTACCCAGGCGAGATGTGTCCTCCCAGAAGGGGTTTTCATAAAAACTTGAAAAGGAAGAGGGCTTACCAGCGATTCTGGTTCTGGTTCTATCTGGGAGGCGAGATGTGGTCCCGGTAGGGTTGCTCCTGATGCTCTACTGGGTAAAACCCTATTAGTCATGCTTTTTTCCTCATTATGGTTTCTTCAGATTCCTTGTTGTTGTCCACATAGCTCCGAGGGTGAATATCAATATGGCTGAAATCGATGGCATAGTCTCCAGAAGCCCCAGCATATGAGCCCCAATGGCCGACATTCTGTTCTGCGATGCAAACAATGGCTTCCTCCAGAATAGACCTTAAGGGAAACACGTTACCCACTATTAAAATGGTCTTGTTTTGATAGTAAACAAAGTGTCTCAAGTACAATGGGTGGTTGAAGATCACCTTGCAGAGAGAAGCGTCATGGCTAGGATCATGTATGACGCCCGTGCCATTTCCCCTGATGAAGCCATTGCACTCGCCAAAGTTGAGGCATATGAAACATGTAGGTCCCTTCTTGTGATGGGTGTGGGATTTGTACATGGAACCTGCTCCGTTTCCCTTTCCGTATCATTGACCCCAAGGACGTTCCACAACCTATTTAGTAACAGTTGCATCGGCCACCACTGCTGGTTTAACTGTCACATCAATGTCACCCGTCTCCAAATGGAGAATCATTCGGGTGCCCTTAAGGGCCACCAGTGATTTCACCTCTGCATCGGCCTCCTCGATCTCATCGTGGACCATAACCTCGGCAACACCGAACTTCAAATGGATGTGAAGGATGAGAGGGAGCTCATGGTCAGCTTTACACTTGGAATGATGAGACTTTGTAATTTCTTCAGCCACATGTAGAGCCTCCATAATCGAATGGGGTTTCAGAATAGAGAGCATCTACAGCTTAGCCACAACACTGATTCCCTTACCATTCTCTGTCGTGGCCGCCACATTCTCGAAAGCCATTTTTCGATTCATCTTCTCCCCCAATCGTGAGATTTTTATGTATTTATTTCTTTTTTCAAGGATGAGAACTGTTGTTACAAGAAACATTATAATGTACAAACAAATTTGTGTTAATGTATGTCCCTTAGCCAAAACCATCCATCTTGAAGCCATTGCATTTTAGACTTCATAATTTTCGTTTAACACAAAATATTTTTCCAGAAACCATTAGCTTAATTATGAATAACACGCCATTATTCTCCAAATTATTAAATAAAACAACATAGTTTCTTGGATAAATAATTCCCAATGATTTTTGTATTATAATGGGCAACAGGACATATGTGTATATCAAAAGGATATAAAAAAAGTATAAGAAATAAAGAATTAGGTAAAAAAATTGAGACAATTATATAGCTAAACAATAGTCTAATATTTCGTGATGTTTTTCCAAACAATCCATGCCAATTTGGAAATAATATGTTCTAAAAGGTAGTATTTTGAAATCTACATTTTCATCTAACCCATTCAAATTGATGGTACATTCCTTTACTAGTTTAGTTATTCTTCATTTAGCTCCAATATCTAACTAAACTAACCAAGTCCTATGACTCTTGGATTTCTTCAAGTTAATTTTGTCATCAAACTTTGAATCAAGATAACTATGAGTATCTCCTAAATCAATTAGAATGGAGATGAGGGGATTATTTAAGTTACCTTCCACTTCAATCATCTATGCTTGATTTTCTACTTTTCTATGATTCAATTCTGCATGGATTCTAGACATGCTTCTACCCATGTTCTATATTATATCAACTCCTTGAAAGCGGTGTAAAATCATCATTTTTCCTTGCTTGTAAATGAAATCCATATACATATTCTATCCCCCATAACCCCAACATCAAATGCATTGAAATATTGGTCTCTTACTCGGGCAATCACCCCACTTTGGTTCACTATGGCATAACTTTATTTTCTAATTTTCTTGAGAGTTGTTCTTCATGAATGATGGTTTGAGCCCCATCTTCCTTTGTTAGATCTTGTTATTTTTCTTGTCATCCCAAGATCTTTGGAAAAATGATTTATTTTTCCCCTATTCATATATGTATTTTTTCTTCGTGGTAAATTCATCCAAGGTCTATAGTTTGTCAAATTTAATTCTATCACCATAGAATGATGGTAACCCACTCACATTTATTTTTTATCTTTATCTTTTCATCTCTAATAAAATGTACATACCTCACCAGTAAATTTTTGGAAATATTCTTTCATTTTCATTTTCCCTATCATTAGTTCTAAGAACACCTACATTTTCCTTTCATAGTAATTCTCAGATAGCTAGCTCCTTTGGAAATACTTTTTAAATTTCCTGCATGAGATATTATTTTTATTCAAATGTTTCACTTTTTTATGATGTTACAACCACAAAATTTCCTTCCCTTTCAAGTGATAAATGGAAATTTATGTTGCTAAATTACATGTATAATCATCTAGTTGAAGGTGCTTTCTCATATTTAGTAGCAAGTTTCAACCTCCCCTCATTTCTTGTGCTCACCATTTAATGAGGGAGGCTACATTTTCCTAAAATCCCCTTGCAAACTATCCAAGTCAGAGCTTATTCTTATTTTCCTTACCGACAATATGTTTGGACTACTTCCTAATTATAAACAAACATACACTCTCTTAGTTTACCTTCTTTATGTTCAAGTATGTAACTAGGTTCGGTCTTCATAAATATGAAATGTACTCTTGATTCTTGTATATTGTGAAATAAAAGAAAAATATTATTATCGTTATTGTATCATGGGTTTCATGCTCAAAGTTAATTTATTTGTAGGTCAAGAACCAATTAAGTTCTTTTAGGATTTTTAATAGAGTCAAGAAGTCAATTGAGTGATTTTAATATATGGAATACCCCATTTTGCGTCTTTTATTATGTCAAGAGATTTTATTTGAGTCATAAAATATGTCAAAGTCACTCCAAGGCCAATTTTGCCTACAAGAGGACAAGTCGGCCTCATGATCATAGTTCGAGCTTCAAGGAAAGAGTATATAAAAATAACACTTGACCTCATTTGACAAACTTAGCAATCAAGTTTGATCTGAAGGACTAAAAGGAAGAAAATAAGGCAAAGAAAAGAAGAAATCAAGGAAGGAAAGCATAAGTTTTGAATCTAATATTTGTGTATATTTTATCACATGTGTGGGTTGTAATTAGGGAATTCTTTTTGTTGTTGCAATAAAGAATTAAATTCATCATAAGAAGCTAAATTGGAGTGCCAAAAATAGGTACTATGGAATCCGAGTATCCAAGAAGAAAAGGGTAGATTATGAGAAGGAGAAAAGGGACTCTATTATTCCGTAAATAATTCACACATGCTAAAATCACAGAGATTGTAGGAGAGTTGAAAATATTTAGACTTATTGAAGAAGCCAAAATTTGTTGTAGGGGTTAATGTTGTGCAAAAGAAGAAAAAATTGACTTGGGTTGATTTTGTGAGAAACTAGTTAATCAAGGAGAATTTTGACTTGGACTTGGAGGGGTCTTTGTCAAGGGTCTTAGGACATGGAATTCGTCATTTGAAGATTCTATAAGAAGAGAAGAATTATTGTGGGTTTTCCCCTCAATAAAAGAGGTTTTGGCCATAGCTAGCAACCTTTATTCTATGTCCTTTTGTATCATTGATATTCATATTTTGGTAGTTTTTTGATGATAAGAACATAATAATAATCAAGTAAAAGAATAATATAACTACAAGGACATCAAGTTAAGTAAATTAACATCACAGGACATTACCAAAGTAAGAGAAATGACCCTAATCTATCTACTCTATATTTGTAAACATGGTATCATAGCTAAGGTAACAACAACAAGCAAAGGCATCCTAAATATCATCTAATTGAGAAGGTGTTGATGCCTTGAAAATCGTTGCGTCAACATCGAGGAAAGCCACCGAGTCTGGACCTTAAAGGAAACTCCTTTTCCGTTTTGTGCGGTGAATCTGATTGGATATAATGAGACCAGTTTCCCAATGATTTGTAAATAGGATGGATAAGTGGTTGACTTTCTATTATCTAATCATAATGATGGATGATTTATTCTAAAATTTAAAACTATAACAACTAATCTATCCCGGGAAATTTCCACTTTAGTGCAACTTTTGATGATATTTATCTACAAATAGCCATATAGATGACTTCATTGATAAATAAAGACATCCATTCATATGATAATTTTTTGTTCAAATAGTTGAATAATGTAATAAAGCAACCAACACAACCATAAAGCATTTCAAAGACTCAGTAAATCCTTAATCCGCCTTGAAATACGCAGTTGCAGAAATTTGTTATGGAAATTATCCACAACCACCTTTGAAACCCATTAATCACAAATTACACAACCAGCACAACCATAAAGCATTTGAAAGACTCAATAAATCCTTAATCCACCTTGAAATACACACGTGCAGAAATTTTTTATAGCGATTATCCGCAACCGCCTTTGAAGCCCACTTAAAACTTGCAGCAATGATCCGGGAAGACCTTTGGATGGTCATAGATGCCTACGTAGCTCTCAAAGCAAACAAAGAAAGACATATAGCTCAAAAAAAACATAAAATAAAACTGCAAAAGCTAGAGTGGCTACAATCGTACAAAAATGAAGGAACTGAGGCACGCAGTGAAAAAGACACGCAACCAAAGAACACTCTAATAAATCACATTGTCAATAAAATGAATAAAGCTCAAGGAACGAATCAGAATATTCTATAAACACATTAGAAAATGTTGAAACAAAATGCAGCTCCAGGCAGTCACGCAGAACACTCTCCTGGACACTCAACATAAATGAAAAGCTTTGTGAAGAAAACAAAAATAGAAATAAAACATTAAACAACGATGTGTGGACTGGAAGAATTAATGGTAAACCTTCAGCGGATAGCATAGGTGCTGAATTAGAGATTCAGTGTATTAATGCAGACAATGCAAAAAACTGCACACCCAATCCAGCGTAACAGACAAAGAACTGAGCAACGAAGATATAGTGGATAGCGCTGCCATGAATAAAGAGTTGCATAGTAGATTGGACAGCGTGGATAGCCAAAACCCACACATAGATCTGCACAACAATAACAACGATAAAATGTTTGAAGCGATTAATTATGATAAGGATAGCAATAAAACATTAAACAACGATGTGTGGACTGGAAGAATTAATGGTAAACCTTCAGCGGACAGTGTAGGTGCTAAATTAGAGATTCAGCTTATTAATGCAGACAGCGTAGAAAAATCCACTCCCAAGTCCAACATAACAAATGAAGAAATGAGCAACGAAGATATAGTGGAGAGCGCTGCCAGGAATAAAGATTGGATAGCGTGGATAGCCAAAACCCACGCATAGATCTGCACAGAATAACAACATTAAAAGGTTTGAAGTGATTAATTATGATAAGGTAAGTATAAATAACAAGAACTTAATTAACTTAGATCATAACTTCCATAAAAAAAAAAAAAAAAAAAAAAAAAAAAAAAAAAAACAAACAAACAAACAAACAAACAAACAAACAAACAAAACAAACACAATAGTAATGGGGAGAATAATAGCATAAAAGGGGAGAATAATAACATAAAAAACATTAAACACAAGAAAAAGGGTATTAAAGCATATATAAATATAACAAATGATATTATTAGGTTAGATAATAATATAAAGAACACAAACAATATATTTGAAAATCACAGTAATCTAATTAGCAACAATAAAGTCATAAATATTTCTTGTTATAAGTTGAAAAAAGAAGAAATTGAAGTCCTAGACAACGGACTCAACTTTACCTTGGCCCCTAAACAAATCCCTAATGAAGAGATTATATGCAGCCTGGAGGATGGAATCAAGACGCTCAAGGAAGAAGACAAAGAACTTGTTAGACAAGAATGTGTGGTCATCCTAAGGAACGCTAGACCTCCTAAAAAGAATCTGAACCAAGAACAGTTCAGAGCCATAAAAAATCTAAGGAATAACAACGATATTGTTATTCTAAAAGCTGAAAAGGGAGTGCCACTGTTGTAATGAATCATGAATATTACATAAACAAAATGAGGGACCACTTATACAACAATGGTAGCTACAAAAATCTAGAGAAAAACCCCATCTCTAAAGTTACAAGACTTGTCAAAAAAGCCATAAAATAAACTAATCTAGATGAAAAATTGAAAAATCACCTCACTCCTAACAGTGAAATTATCCCTCGTATTTATGGAGCCCCCAAAATTCATAAAACATATGTCCCCTTGAGACCTATAGTCAATATTATAGGATCACCCACATATGAATTAGAAAAGTATGTCGCTAGGAAATTAGCTCCGCTAGTGCGTAAGACCAGTTCTTACATAAAAGACTCCAATCAATATGTTGAATTCATTAAAAATGCTAAGACAGATCTGGGTGATAAAATCGTCAGTTTTGATGTTGTCTAGCTGTTCACAAAAATTCCCTTAGATGAAGCAGTTCAAGTAGTGAAAGAGGTGGCTGACCCACAGACTGCAAGATTAGCTGAAATCTATCTGCGGTCAACCTTCTTCACCTTCCAAGGGGAGATTTTTGAGCAAACATCAGGAGTGGCTATGGGATCACCCCTTTCACCTATTGTAGCCAATCTCTTCATGGAGAAGTTTGAAAAGAAGGCTCTTGAAACCTACCCTCTAAAACCCAAGTTTTGGATTAGGTTTGTGGATGACACCAGTGTGGATTGGCCCCATGGTGAGGACAAGCTTAAAAACTTTTTAAGCCATCTCAACAGCATTTCCAAAGACATCAAATTCACTATGGTAATTGAAGAGAATAATCGCATCTCTTTCCTGGACATCCTCCTCATTAGAAGCAAGGATGGTTCTATTGGTCACAAAGTGTTCAGGAAAAAGGTGCATACTGATAACTATCTCCATGTAGATTCCCACCACCACCCAGCCCAAAAAATGGGGGTTCTTCAAACCCTCTTCACTAAAGCCTGTAAAATTTCCAATGAAAGCCATGTTGAGGAAAAAATCACTTACTTAAAAAGAGCCTTTTCCAAAGTAGGATATAATAATAAAGATATCTTCAAAGCCATTCACAAAGCCAAAACTAGAAACAATAAAAACAAAGCTAACGATTCCGCAGACACTAATGCCTACCTTCCATATATTCATGGTGTAACTGACAAACTAGCCAAAATTCTCTTAAAAAAGAATATCAAAACCTCATTCAAACCCTTGACAACTATTAGACAAAGTATGAAATCAGTAAATGACATCCCAGAACATCTCCAGCAAAAAGGTGTTTATATTATCGACTGTTCCTGTGGAGAACAATATATCGGGGAAACAGGTAGATCAGTCAGTATCAGCCTAAAAGAGCATAGCGCAGATATTCATAGGGAAAGAACCCATTCCTCAGCCTTGGCAGAACATGCAAGTAAAACTGACCACCATATATGCCTTGAAAACACAAAAGTCATCGCTAATGAAAAACACTATTTCAAGCAAAAAGTCCGAGAAGCTCTCGAGATCGTAAAACACCCTCATAACCTCAACAGGGATGGGCGCTTGGAAATTAGTAGAAATTGGACCTCACTCCTCACCCCTGTGGATTAAAGTAAACCTCCCTTCGTTAGATCAAATCTGGGGTTTAATATGCTATCAAGCTTATATTAAATTAGAATCTCAACACTAATAATACATCAAACTTCCTAAGTAACTAAGAAACTCATAAAAGTGAATAAGATAGATAAAAATAAAAATAAAACTAAATAATCAAAAATTATCATAAAATTACAATTAGATAAAAAACTTAATACATAAGCAATCAACTCAAGAAATCTATTAACAACTATAATAATTACATAGATGTATAATAAATAAAACTAACTTTAATTTATCAAAATATTATAAGATATTATTAATATTAAAAGTGAACCAGCTTTTATTAAATTAGAGTCTCAGCATTAATAAAATAAATAAAAATAAAACTATAATAAGCAAAATTAGCATAAAATTACAATTACATAAAAACTTAATCCATAAGCAATCAACTCAAGAAATCAATTAACAACTATAATAATTACACACATGTATAAAAAATAAATAATTAACTTTAATTTATCAAAATATTATAAGAATAATAAAAAATCATCCTTACCGTAGAAACTTTTTAGGAATTCACTAACAATCATATAAGCCTAGAACACAACATTAATAACACATTAACCTCATAAGCAACTAAAAAACATGTTAAAAAAAATAATTAAACATATATAAACTAGATTACTATAAGTTACAATTAACTAAAACATAATTATTGAAATATAACCAAAAAACTTATTATAAAAATAATGCACTTAAATGTAATTAATAAAAAACTTTAATAGTTATATACAGGTATAATAAAATTAAAAAAGAGCTTTAACAAAAATAAAAAAAGAACTTTAATATTTCAGGAGAATTATAAATATATTAAAATATTAAATATCTGGTTAATTCTTAATCATTAAGCTGGTTGGCTCTCAGACTTGACATCTCAACCTAACCTTATTTATCTCTACTCTCTCTCTCCTTTGTAAAAACAAGTCCTGATGATGAGTCTTGGTCTAGACTCGAAACTTCAACAAAACAAAGATGAAAACTATGGAATATTCGAGTTCAGATTCTAAAAAACCTAACCACAGAAATCTACAATCCATTATAATAATTAAAACAATGTTACACTATTCTTCATATATTATTGACATAAATACCATTGAAAGAATAACATTCCTTAAACATTCAATAATGATAAGTATAAGGACCGTTATTAAAACACATACATATCTCAAATGATAGCAAGATTAAATAAACATTGATTCATTTAAAAGAATGGATAAAAGACATAGATAATAGTACCATATGTAATTAGAATCCCTTCAGATATCAATCGCATTCAGATCCTATCTTCCAACTTAAAAATACTCCCACAAAAATCAATATTGCATATCTCATCAAAGCATTCTTCATTAAAATTCAGAATATAGGCCCAGTCTTCATAAAAAATATATATCGGAAGCACAATAATGTAACTCCCAATCCAAGTTTCATACAAAAATTTTGGACCCTTTCTCAAGATATGAAAGGGTCTATGGTATAACCAAATCATGAAAATCTCCTTGAAATAAGCAGGCTTGCAGTCGGAAGAATTGATTCATTGTTTCATCCAATCATCCTTTGGTTTGAGCTAGCATATAGCAAGCATTGGTTACAATTATGGAGGTTGACTCAGATGTGAATGCAGTTGGGATGAATACGTAGCATCATGAATTTCGGGAATCATGTAATCAATTACATCGGTCAAACATGTTAGTGCTGCTTTTTGACTATAGGGTTTAACCAGGAAGAATCAAAAGGCTTCCAGGTTAAACTTTGGATGCCTAAAATTAATCCTTCCTTCTTTTCCAAATCCTGCTTGCACGACTGCTCCAGTGCTTTAGCTGATGGCAATTTACCTAGAATGCACTCTGAAATCAAATTAGATAGATAAAGAGTATCATTAATTAATTCAATCAAATTATCAATCATTTATCTACATCTCGAAATTTCCCTTTCTGCTTTCATCAAGGATTTCCATTCTAGGAAAAGAATTTATTTGTGTGATTCTAGAATTTTAGCTAGATTTGCAGTTTGCCCTTCATTGGTTTCTTGCCAGGAAAGAAATTCTATCAATATCTCATCGGCCTGTTCCAAATTCTACCTTGCGTCAACTTATTTGTCAATCATTGAAAAAGAAATCTCACAGAGGGGCTCAGCAAGAGAAATATTATGGCATAGTAAATTTAATTGTTTAATCAGTGCCCTATTGATCTTGAGAGCTTCGGATCTGAACTCTGCTGGTTGACGAAGACTTTTGAGCTTTTCTATTTTTTGAGTCAGTTGAGTGATTTTCTCATCCTTTGTTTTTCTCAATTGCTCATCATTGTCTTTAGCTAGGCCAATGCTAAGGATAATTCTTTTTGTTTTTGTACTACACTTTGGTCTATCCTCTGCTTCTCCTTGAGCAATTTCTCATTTACCTAGTTATTTGATTGTTGTTGTGCTGCTAACTATTGTTCCAACTGCTCAATTCTGTTGCTTTTCAGATATTTGTGCTTCCAGTGAAACAATTGTCTGATCTTTTTCTTTGAGTAAATTGCTAACTTCTGACGCTTTATCCATAGTAGTTTTTGAGTATGCCCCGGCATATTGAGAGAGTTTTGTAAGGTCTTCAGAAGGATTAATTTCTTCTTTCCATACCACATTAGCTATTTCTATTTGTGCAAGTAAAAGAGAGGATTGATCAAACTTTCGCTTTTTCCTTTGTCTTTTTAGTACAACCTTATGTTTAGGGCTATAAAAGACATCTAAAGGTGGTATGTCTTCTACCTGTAGGATGATTTTGTCAGATGGATTTTCTGGAATAATTTCCATATCTTTCTGAATGATGGGTGAGCCACTGGTTCCTTCAGTTAGAATTGTACTAGTTGATGTTTTGTGACCAATTGGCACTCCAGGCGTGTTGAATCCCTGTAAAGTATCAGTATTGCTTATGATGGAATCAAACTATTGCCATTCCTAAAGAACCTTGGGATCAATCTCAGTATCTATATTTATGATTTGGCTATCTATTCCTTCAGTATCTGTTCTTTCTCATGCTTCTATTCCTGCTCTTGTTTCTGTTCCTGCTCCTATTCGGAGGTCTTTTCCACATAGGAAATCTTTCCAGAAATCATTTGTTCAACTTGACCGGATGACTAGGCTTTAGGATCTGTGACTAAGAGTTCTAAAGGTAGATTTTGTAACCTCTAGCCTCTAAGCCTATTAAACACTTCTAATCCTTCATCTTGATATTTTATCCTAGCCAATGATTTAACCTGAAATAAAGATTGGGCTGAGGAAAATAGATCATCGAAGTCATCCTTCTCATGATCAAACTTTGCAAGCTTAGCTTGTTCAAGAACATTATACGCAACTTTTCTTGGATCATATTGCCTATTGGGGATTGTTGCAAGATTCAACATTTGTATTTTTCCTGCCTCCTTTTATGCATGTTTGTAAGCATGAAGAATGAAATCACCACATCTTAAAGGGAATGTAGGCCATGCCTGTTTCTTGGAATTTCTAAGGGTTTTAGATGTCCCTTCTACTGTTATTTGATAGGCTAATTCCCGAGCTAACAGTTTATCGGGCGCATATAGTGGAAGGACGTGAGGTTTTGTAAGGCTACCAAACAACCTTATATAAGTGAATTTTTCTTCCCTAAACCAACTTCCAACTGCTATCAAATCTGTTTCTTCTTTTGGGGATATCTTTGGGGCATGCTTATCAAAAATAGAGTAATAAATAGGCACCATAAAACCATTGCAGATTTTGTACAAATTGTTTTTGTAATTTTCCTTCCATAATTGATCATGAGAGATGTGGATTAGCTTAGGGTCTGTCTGGGTCCATCTCCACTTGAGCAAAGGAAATTCAGAATTGAAACAAATAGTGTCCATAATGTAAGCACTATAATAGAATGGGTGAATAGTCCTAGTAGTTTGATATGCATTTTCTCTATACTCTAGGATTGTTGTGGCTAACTTGCCAGATAAAATATTGGTCCAATACATTACTTAGCCATTGATTGTCGCCTCCATTAGAGGGAACATTTCTATAGTAAACTTAGCAGAGTCATGTATTCCCCATATTCTATACATCATAGCTCCAGCATAACAGTAAGGAGAAGCCAATGAGTACACAGAGTACTTACCGGATGATTCGTGCTTGTCCTTCTTTGGAAAATGTCTCCATTGTTTAATCGAGTCTGATTCTGATTCATTTTCTTTTGAAAACTCTTCAAGAAAGGCTTTGTTGTACCGCTTTTCAAGCTTAGACAAGTGATACATTTTCCTTAGATCATCTGGCTGAAATGATCTGAATATCCTCCCGTCAGTTGTGCAAAAGGTTCTATTTGTAACTGGAATTTTTTCCACTACCCATCTTACGACATCAGTATATGGGAGGACTTTAGCCCAGGTAGCTATTCTGTGAAGATAGTAGCATGCCAAATCTTTAAGACTTGCTTCAGACTTATCAATTGAATCAGCGGCGGCATCTTCTGATAGTTCTTCAGGGTCTTCAATTTCAATTAGATTGTAGATGCCTTCCCAACTAGTATTTCCTAGTCCGAGACATGTCGTCTCTGATATTAATCTTTTTTTACTTGGTTCGGGATCTCTGGCTGGTTGAGCTGCTGCTACAAATTTCTTTGACTTCCTTCCCATTTTGCTTTAGATTTCTGTTCTTAGCATAATTCTGCACAACTGATTGCAAAACTGTGATACAGAGAAATACTGTAACAGACCAATATGATAATGAAAAAGGAGTTACGTCGATCAGCAGGTGGTAATAGGATATAGTTAAATGTTGTCGTGGCTAAAATATAAGAGAAGATCTACCATTAACTGCTTCATTGAATAGTTGTTTAACCTATCAATCATGGTAAAGACAGTTTTAAATGCCCATCATGTTGCTTATATGCTTAATGATAAATTGAAGCGTGCCTTAGATTTGTTTGATGGATGATCATTGATAAATCGCAAATCAGCGATCGAGAATATCAAGGGAAGGGCTTTAACACCTGCTTTGAATATCTCTGATTTCAAATAAGTGATATAATGCATGCAAACTTAACTTAAATATATCCTTGAGATACGCGCCTAATAAATATATCGCAATCGGGAATGGAGTCGGACTTTATTATACTATCAATGTGATTTCGCCGATTGTCGATTGCAATATGTTTATCGCATCGAAGGATTTGTGCCTGCATTCAATTATGAGTTGGCTTATTGTTGTCATCACCGATTTTCCGATTGCGACATGTTTTATCACATCGGAGGAATTTAAATGGCTCCATTATATTGCGCTTGGCATTTGGCTTTCCCGACATCCGATTGCGATTACCTTTTTGGATCAGAGGAAATGGGTAATGTCATATTTTGGCTTTGTGTATGTTTCCTTTGTTATTGTGATATGCGATCTTCTGATTATTTTATCATAATAACGAAGGGTTTTATAATATTTTTTTTAAGTCACGCTTTTATTCTTATTCAAAAGAACTTGCCAAATGATTAATTTACCTTAAGCCTTTTAATAAGGGTTTTTCTTATGATGGGTTAATACCAATTTTATTCATGAACACACAAATCTTATTAAGGGACCCATTTCTTCTTTAAATTTTATGTAACAATTTTTTAAGAAATGGGGGGTTGTTGACTAGCACAACAATTGGCGATTCACTGCGAGAAACAGTTATCTCTGAGAAAGTAAAATAATACTTTAGCTTTTTTAATTTGAAAACCTTAATTGATAGAGAAAATCTAATATAACTAGATAATCATAGATTCTGAAAGTAATGATAACTATTTTTTTGTATTTCCTTCTCTTCCTAAAATTAATACACTCTAAGTTTTAAGTAAACCTTAATTGGTTAATAATGATGAAACAAAATACTTTTCCAACTTTGATTTTATAATGACTCCTTTGTCATAGGTAGAGCCTCTGCTACCAGCAAACATCTATAGTTTCAACAAGGTTACCTTTTAACCATTTGATCATTCATTATTCCATCCTTTTTTAGAGTATAATTAAAAAGAATGAATCCAAAAGATATGTTTCCATATTTTTTGTATTGCATTTCCTTTTTTATTTATTTTTTAAGATAAAAAGCAATTTTCCTAGTTTGGTGGCCAACTGTTGACAATGGCATTCATTGGTTGTAATTTAACTGAACAAGTTGGCTCATAATAAGACCCCTTGTCTTATAATTATAAGCCATTACCCTGTTTTGGTATGCAATGTTGGTAATGTCAGTTGAACTATTCCCCTATGATCATGGTAAGTAGGCTTGTAATAATACCTCTTATCTTTTATATCAAATATATTTTAGAATTACACTCTGATTAATTATAAACTTTGATGGATGGGATGAACAATTTTCTCCTTAAGAGAACATGGATGACAGGGTAAGAGTTGAAGATGCTAACATTGAATCAATCTATGTTTTGTATTGATAACCGTTCTCACGCTTCTAAAACTTTAAAATGATTTATAGTATTTCTAAGTTTTGAGAAGATTTCACAAAAATAAAATGGGGTTTTCATAATCTAATTATATCTAATTTCCTAGAATTTTATTTTTTCTTTGCGGCTTCCATTTCTTAAAAGTAAATATTAAAATTATTTTCTTTTGAATAACCTTTTCAATATAGTAAAGACCAATGGAAGGCTTTTCACAATTTATTTGTTAGGAAAATAAACTAATTTACTCACACAAATCTTGTTGAAAATAGAATATTTACAAAGGGAGAAGGGGTTACCTCCTCAATCGAATAATTGTTTCAGAATAAGGTCGTTGACATGAAGAGAATCTCTCTTTCCTGAAAGATCTTGCAACATGAATGTAGAAGGGCCTACCTTATCGCTGATTTGGAATGGTAAAAGCCACATTTTCTGGAACTTTGTGTGTTTTCCTTTATCCTCATGGGCTTTGTCCCACTTCAACACTAAATCACCAACTTGCAAATGTTTTGAGATAGTTGAAGTTGCACCAAAAAATTACTTAATAATCTAGTGATGTTTTTCATGTATCATTTAGGCTTCTTCCTTTCTTTTTCCAGTTTCAAGATCTGATCATGTCTTAATTGAATAGAAGATGAGGGACTTTCTTCAATAAATTGCACTAAAGCTAGTGATGGAAGGACTACGTTTGATGGTATGACAACTTCCTTTCCATACACTAGATTAAATGGAGAAGTGCCTATGTAGGCCTTTTGTGTTATTCGGTCAGCCCATAGTGCAAATATCAAATATTTATGCCAATTTTTATGATTCTATTCGATAGTTCTCTTAATGATTTGAAACAAATTTTTATTGGTGGATTCTACTAAACCATTACCCTGAGGGTAGTAGTTTGCAGAATATTTCAATTTAAATCCTCTTTTGATAGAAAAATCATATATAGAATTTTCAGAGAAGTAAGATGCATTGTCAAAAATAAGAGCGTTTGGGACACCAAACCTGGTAATGATGAACTGATCTATGAATTCAATGATTACCTCAGAGTTTGCTATCTTCAAAGGAATTGTTTCAACCCACTTAGTAAAGTAATCAATGGTTGTAAGAATATACCTACATTGTTTGGAAAAATGTGTCATGATTTCTCCAATGATATCCAGGCCCCATTGTTCAAAAGGTTGTTTAATGTTGACTGGCTGCAAAGGGAAAGTTGGCTTCCTTTGTCTTCCACTAGTAGTTTGACAACTTTGGCATTTCCTTATATATTCATGAGTATCTCTAAACAAGGTAGGCCAGTAATATCCAACATGAATGATCTTGTGAGCTATTGTATCAGCTCCAAAATGTCCCCCTGTTGGTCCATCATGTAGCTCCTGCAATACCTTTTGCGCTTCAGGTTCTTCTAAGCATCTTAACAAAATTGAATCATAATTTCATCTAAACAATACATCATTTATAATTATGAAATTTTTTTCTTTCAGTCATATGGCACGTTTGTTTTTATAAGAAATATTAGAAGGAGCATATCCATTTTTCAAATAGAAAATAAGATATTTGTATTGGGATTCAGGATTGGTGGTACTTATCTGATTGATTTCTTCAGTATCTTTTGTACCTTTAGGTTCTTGAATATTAGAAGCTCCTGCTAGCAACCTGCAAAAACCTTGGCCTTTGACAATCTTTGCTAGTTTGATTTCCAAGTCGTATTCTTGTAATGCTATGACTCAATTTGCCCTCTTTTCTCCTAACTCCCTTTGAACTAGTAACTGTCTTACCACTGAAAAGGAACTACAACTTTTGTGTGAGCTTTTAAGAGAAAGGGTCTATAGTTTTTAATGGCTTTGTATATAGAAAAGGCTTATTTTTCAACTTCCAAGTAATTAAGTTCAGCACCTTGAATATTTGAACTATAAAATGAAATTGGTTCTTCTAAATTTTGATCACTAATTTGCATCAGCACTGCTGCGAAGATGAATTAGATGCAAGAGTGTATAACGTGAAATGATTTGAAAAATTAGAAGTGCTTAAAGCAGGGGCATTTATAATTGATTGTTTTATGGAATCAAATGCTTCTTTTTCTCTAGGCCCCCATTTAAAAACTGAGTTTTTCTTAATCATGGTTTGTAATGGTAAAACAATCTGTGAAAAATCGCGCACAAATATTTTTACAAAATTAATTTGACCTAAAAATGATTGCATGGATTTTTTTTTATGAGGGAATGGAATGTAAGAAATCTCTTTGATTCTTTCTGGATCAATATAAATACCATCCTTTGAAACAATGAAGCCTAAGAGCTTACCTTGGTCAAGAGAAAAAAAGGACTTCTTTGGATTGAGTGAGATACCATACCTTTTGCAATGCTCAAAGATTTGTTTTAGATCATGAAAATGGTTTGATCTTTTGTTGGATAACAAATTAATATCATCTAAATAGACAACTACTAATTTATTGATCATTCCTTTGATTTTTATGTCCATTTCTCTTTGGAACGTAGCTCCAGCATTGATTAATCCAAAAGGCATTTTTTTGTAGGCATAAGTTCCCCACTTGGCTCTAAAAGTAGTCTTGAGTCTGTCATCACGGTGCACCAGAATTTGGTTATACCCTGAAAAGCCATATAAGAAGGACATCAGTTTAGAACCTGTTACTGAATGGAGTGTTTATTCCATGGTAGTAAAGGGAAGTTATCCTTTTCACTTTCTTTGTTAAGATTTCTGAAATCGATACAAATTCTAATGTCACCATTTTTCTTCCATACCGACACCATAATCGATACCTAGTTTGAATGTCTAATAGGAAAAATTATCTTAGCTTTTAAGAGTTTTTTTAATTTGACTCTCTAAGTTAGGATGAATCTTCCTTAATTTCTATTATACTGGTTTTTATTCAGAGAGAATTGGAATAGTATGTTGTATGATAGATGTATTGTATCTTTTCAAATCATCATATTTCCAATAGAAGACATTTTTATATTTATGGAATAATCTAATGAATGCAACTCTTTCTTCTGAGGAAAGCCCTAATCCCAGATTGATGTTTTGTGGATTATGCTCAGTACCAAGGATTATCAATTCAAATCTCAAAGTAGAACTTTGGAGCTTTGAATTAGTAACATGTTTGAATTTGTCTTTGATATCATAAAGATCTTCAAGCTTGACCACTGGCTTAGGTATTGAGTTCTCTTCAAACTTTTCCTTCATTTGAAGGTCATGGTCACTTTCATCAATAATGTGATCATCATAGGACTTTTCAGAAGTTAGAAAAATTAAAATGTCTTCATCGGGATTGAATACTCACTAGTTAGTGACGTTATCAGGAATTGATGGTCTAAACATTAACTCTACTAAGAATCTGTCTGGGCTGTAATCTTCGGATGGAAGGAGATTGGAAGCAACATTAGCTAGCAAATCTGCTGCTACATTCTAGGATCTAGGGATGGGAGAAATATTGAATGCTAAAAATTTAGATATGAGGTCTTGTACCAAAGACTGATAATGTTTAAGGTGACTGGGAAGGCAATGAATAGTATTTCTAACTTGTTTTATAACAATTTCTGAATCACTAAACACTTTCAAATATTGAATCTTAAGACCAATTGCTTTGTAAAGTCCTTGAATCAAGGCTTCATATTCAGCTGTATTGTTTGTGCATTCAAATTCCAACCTGCATGATAACATGGCCTTTTCTCCCTCACGACTAACTAGATTACATCCTGCTCCCGCACATTCACTAGACGTAGACCCATCAAAATATAATGACCAAAACAAAGATTTATCTACAGTTTCCTCAACAATTTTAACACATCTTGATGTATCTGTTTGTGAATTTTTTTTTATTTGAGATGTGAAATGATTAACTGAGAAGGGTGATGGTTGAGCAGTAAAATTGCCAAAGAATGATTCAGATGAATAATTCCCGAAAATGTTGTTATTGAATGCTATGGGTTGATTTTCTTGTTTAAACTCAGTAATAGTATGGGTCATGTGTTTCTCCCGATCAATCTTGATTTGATTTGGCTTTCATTTATAAGGGAGCCACGTATGAGACTAATCTGTGGAAATATAACCATGAAGTTTCTCGGACTAGTCTCCGCTCAAAATCAAACCATAGAATTAAGGTATATCAGCGACTAAAATATCAATTCTTTGAACTACTCTTGGATCAGCTGATAATCTAATAGTAACTGTGTTGATTTCTCCTAAAACCTAGAACTTTGTTCTATCGAACTAGACAATATGAATTGCTAACTTTTGGGGTTTAATGTTCAGTTTGGAACAAACTGAAGCTGGCATTATATTTGAGGAACTCTCTAAGTCAATAAAATAGTTTTGTAGATTTATATTATAGATCTCATACGTTAGAAGGAACAGAGGGTTATGGGAATTCAATCTATCTCCAATTAAAACAACATCAATAGCCTCTACTCTACCATGAGGTGGTTTACCTGTTTCATTAGCATCTTTACACAATACAACATTTGGAAGAGGAGTAGAAGGTACATCATCTAACTCCTTAAGCAGCAACTTTTGTTGATATTTGAATTTACTAAGCTCAAACATAGTGATAGTTGCCTTTGTTTTCTTCGTGTCTTCAATAATGTTGTAGTCCATAGAATCTATAACTACTAATGTTTTAGATGTGGGACATGGATTTGGAGTTGACGGTTGACTTTGAGAAGGTATAGATGTGGATTTCTTTGTGGGAAATTTTTCTTTAGTAGCAGCACATGTATCCCTTTTCTTCTGAGTTATTCGAATAGGTTCAGGAATACCCTTACTCATAGTAGTTACAAGGAAAGCTTCCTATTCATTTTCTGTATCAAAATTAGGCAAAATAAAGTCCCACATCCCATGACATTGTATAGTTTCTTCTTCTTTAGGTTCTTCGGATGACAAGACTGTTTCTTCTTCTTCTTCTTCTTCGAGATTTGAGTCTGCATTGGATAGAGCATTTGGTGGCTTTGATTCGGGTTTCTTGAAGTTTCTAAATGGCCTTCTGATTGAAGTCTCAGCTACTTGTTTTTTGATTTCTACCATTTCGTTTGACATGGTCTTGAGGACTTTTTGGAGACCCTCCATATCATATGGATCTTTAGCCATTTTCTTCTTTGAATCATCTTTGAAAGAGACTTTTTGGATTTTCTGTCTTCAAGCACAGCCTTCTTTTCTAAAGCAATAATATGTTTCTCTACAGCAAGTGCATCTTTCATGTTTTCTGCTAGAGTTGTTTTTGTAGACCTATCTACAAAGATAGCTATATTTGAAGGTAAAGTTGTTATATACCATTCACTTCTGATTTTCTCACTTAGTTTAGAGGCAATTCAGATCTTATTCAGGAGTTTATTAAATCATGAATTTAACTCTTTTATAGGTTCTTTGGATTCTATCCTAATATTTGAAAGATCATTGACTAGGGTTGCTAGATATTTGTCATCACCGTATTTAGTCAAGAACTGTTCTTGAAAAATGTTCCAACTAGTAATGGATCCTGAGGGTAAGTAAAAATACCAAGACCCAGCTAATCCTTGCAAGGTATAAGGGAAAATCTTGACAATGACATCTTCCTCTGTAACTCCTTTCAAATTAACTGCTAACATAAAATTATTAATGTGCTCATTGGCTGGCATCCCTGCATCTGGATTAAATTTTGGCAACCATTTTTTAGGATGTGGTCGCAGTTGGTTTAATGGTGCACACATGGTGACTGCACCTGGATTATTCCATGGATTCTAAGCCATTGTAGAACTAGCACTAGATGATATTGCTAATGAAGTTCCAGATGATTAGGAAGGAGCAAATATTGGAGTTTGAGGGGGTTGAGTTGTTGAAGTTCCAGATCCCTGTTGAACAACAATTTGTAATTGAGGAGTGGATGGTTGACTTTGCAATGGAGAAGATGAATGGAGGATGATGATGAGATAGTCTCACTATTAGATCATTCATTTGTTTTCCTTGCCCTTTTCCTTTTAGGGAAAGGCAACTCAGTAGGTTAAATACCAATCTTTTCACTTTGAAGTCTGGTGAGGGGGTGAGAAGGAACAAATTGTGAAGTCACATTGCCTTGAGATACCTCAAATTTCTGTGGTGAGATTGAGAATCCTTGAGGTTTATGGATAAGAGAATGTACTTTAGGATATTTAGGACTTAATTTATCTGAGATGTGTTGGCGTTGAGCAGTGGTAGTTGTGCTCTCTTCTTCTCGTTTGAAGACTAGAGTTCCAGCATGCAAAGGAGAGGTTGAAGGTGAGGTGGAGGGAGATTTACTCTCATAATAGGTTGTAGGTTTGGATTTTCTCATCATTCATAGGTCAGGCTCTCCTAGCGCCAAAAATTTTGATGCCTCGAAAATTGTTGCATCAACATCGGGGAAAACCACCTGGTTCGAACCTTAAAGGTAGCTCCTTTTCCATTTGGTGTCGTGGCTCCGACTAGATATAATGAGACTAGTTTCCCAATGATTTGTAAATACGATGGATAAGTGATTTATTTTCTATTATCTAACGATAATGATCGATGATTTATTTTAAAATGTAAAATTATAAACAACTAATCTATCCTGGGAAATTTCCACTTTAGTACAACTTTTGATGATCTTTATCTACAAATAGGCATATAGATGACTTCATTGATAAATAAAGACATCCATTCATAGGATAATTATGTTTTTCAAATAGTTGAACAAAGTAATAATTAAAATGTTGTTACACTATTCTTCATATATCATTGACATAATTATGATTGAAAGAATAACATTCCTTAAACATTCAATAGTGATAAGTATAAGGACTATTGTTAAAAGACATACATATCTCAAATGATAGCAAGATTAAATAAACATTGATTCATATAAAAGAATGGAGCAAAGACATAATGTAATTCAAATCCCTTCAGATATAAATCAGACTCAAATCTTGTCTTCCAACTTAAAAATACTCTCACAAAAAGCAATAGTGCATATCTCATCAGAGCATTCTTCATTAAAATTCAAAATATAGGCCCAATATTCATAAAAAATATATATCAGAAGCACAATAATGTGACTCCTGATCTAGGATTCATACGAAAATTTTGGACCCTTTCTAAAGACATGAAAGGGTCTATAAATACTATCTAAGCTAACTGATTATGAAAATAAAAATTCTATGATATGGTATAACCAAATCATGAAAATCTCCTTGAAATAGGTAGGCTTGCAATCAGTAGAATTGATTCACTGTTTTGGTTGATCATCCTTTGGTTTGAGCTAGCATATAGCAAGCATTGGTTGCAATTCTGGAGGGTGACTCAGATGTGAATGCAGTTGGGCTGAATACATAACATCATGAATTTTGGGAATCATGTAACTAGTTGCATCAGTTAAAAATTTCAATGCTTCTTTTTGACTATGTGGTTTAACTAGGAAGAACCAAAAGGTGTCCAAGGTTAAACTTTGGATGCTCGTGATAAATCTTTCCTTATTTTCCAAATCCTGCTTGCACGACTGCTCTAGTGCTTTAGCTGATGGCAATTTACCTGGAATGCACTCTGGAATCAAATTAGATAGATAAAGAGTATCATTAATTAATTCAATCAAATTACCAGTCACTGATCTACATCTCGAAGTTTTCCTTTCTGCTTTCATCAATTGGGATTGCCATTCTAGGAAAAGAATGTCTTTGTGTGATTCTAGAATTTTAGGCAGATTTGCAACTTGCCCGTCATCGGTTTCTTGCTAGGCAAGAAATTCTGTCAATATCTCATCGGCCTGTTCCAAATTCTGCATTGCATCAACTGATTTCCAATCATTGAAGAAGAAATCTCACAGAGGGGCTCAACAAGAGAAATATTATGGCATAGTAAATTTAATTGTTTAATCAGTGCCCTATTGATATGGAGAGCTTCGAATCTAAACTCTGCTGGTTGAGGAAGAATTTTGAACTTTCCTATTTGTTGAGTCAATTGAGCGATTTTCTCATCCTTTGTTTTGCTCAATTTCTCATTCATTGTTTATAGCTTGGCCAATGCTAAGGATAATTCTTTTTGTTTTTGTACTGAACTTTGGTCTATCCTATGCTTCTCCTTGAGAAATTGCTCATTTAGCTGGTTATTTGATTGGTCCTACACTGCTAACTATTGCTCCAACTTCTCTATTCTCTATTGCTTATTGGATATTTGTTCTTCCATTGAAACAATTATCTGATGTTTTTCTTTGAGTAAATTGCTAACTTCTGACACTTTATCCATAGTAGTTGCTAAGTATGCCTTAGCATATTGAGAGAGTTTTGTAAGGTCTTCAGAAGGATTAATTTTTTCTCTCCATACCACATTATCTATTTCTGTTTGTGCAGGTAAAAGAGAGGATTGATCAAACTTTCTCTTTTTCCTTTCTCTTTTTAGTACAACCTTATGTTTAGGGTTGTAAAAGAAATCTAAAGGTGGTATGTCTTCTACTTGTAGGATGATTTCGTCAGATGGATTTTCTGGAATAATATCCATATCTTTCTAAATGATGGGTGGGCTACTGGTTCCTTCAGTGGAACCGTACTAGTTGATGTTTTGTGACCAGTTATCGCTCCAAGCGTGTTGAATCCCTGTAAAGTCTCAGTATTGCTTATGATGGAATCAAACTATTGCCATTCTTGAATAAGCTTGGGATCAATCTGAGTATCTATATTTATGAGTTGGCTATCTTTTCTTTGTTCTTGCTCCTGCTTCTGTTCCTACTCCTATTTCTGTTCTTGCTCCTGTTCGGAGGTCTTTTCCACATTGGAGATCTTTCCAGTAATTATTTGTCCAACTTGATTGGATGAATGGGCTTTAGGATATGTGACTAAGAGGTCTAAAGGTAGAGTTTGAAACCTCTGCTCTCTAAGCCTATTAAACACTTCTAATCCTTCATCTTGATATTTGATCCTAAGTAATGATTTAACTTGAAATAAAGATTGGGCTGAGGAAAATAGATCATCAAAGGCATCCTTCTCATGATCAAATTTTGCAAGCTTGGCTTGCTCAAGAACATTATAGGCAAGTTTTCTTGGATCATATTTCCTATTGGTGATTTTTGCAAGATTCAACATTTGTATTTTTCCTACCTCATTTTCTACATGTTTGTAATCATGAAGAGTGAAAACACTGCAACTTAAAGGGAATGTAGGCCATGCCTATTTCTTGGAATTTCTAAGGGATTTAGATGTCCCTTCTACTGTTATTTGATAGGCTAATTCCCGAGCCAACAGTTTATTGGGCACATATAGTGGAAGGACATGAGGTTTTGTAAGGCTACCAAAAAGCCTTATATAAGTGATTTTTTATTCCCCAAACCAATTGCCTACTGTTGTCAAATATGTTTCTGCTTCTCGGGATATCTTTGGAGCAAGCCTATCAAAAATAGAGTAATAAATAGGCACCATAAAACCATTGCAGATTTTGTACAAATGGTTTTTGTAATTTTCCTTCCATAACTGATCATGATAGATGTGGATTGGCTTAGGGCCTACAGGGGTCCATATCCACCCAAGAAAAGGAAATTCAGAATTGAAACAAACAGTGTCCATAATGTAAGAACTGTAATAGAATGGGGGGATAGTCCTAGTAGTTTGATATGCATTTTCTCTATACTCTAGGATTTGTTGTGGCTAACTTGTTAGATAAAACATTGGCCCAATCCATTACATAGCCATTGATTATTGCCTCCATTAGAGGGACCATTTCTATAGTAAACTTAGCAGAGTCATGTATTCCCCATATTCTACACATCATAGCTCCAACATAACAGTAAGGAGAAGCCAATGAGTCCACAGAGTACTTACGCGATGATTCATGCTTGTGCTTCTCTGGAAAATGTCTCCATTGTTTAATCGGGTCTGATTCCAACACATTTTCTTTTGCAAACTCTTTAAGAAAGGCTTTGTTGTACCGCTTTTCAGGCTCATGTAAGTGATACATTTTCCTTAGATCATCTGGCAGAAATGAGTCGAATATCCTCCTGTCAGCTATGCAAAAGATTCTGTTTGTAATTGGAATTTTTTCCACTACCCATCTTACGACATCAGTATATGGGAGGACTTTAGCCCAGGAATCTATTCTGTGAAGATAGGAGCATGCCAACTCTTTATGAGTTGCTTCAAACTTATTAGTTGAATCAGCGGTGGCATCTTCTGATAGTTCTTCGGGGTCTTCAATTTCAGTTAGATTGTAGATGCCTTCCCAGCTAGTATTTCCTAGTCTGAGACATGTCATGTCTGATATTAATCCTTTTTTACTTGGTTCGAGATCTTTGGATGGATGAGCTACTACTACAGGAGCTGTTGCTACAGATTTCTTTGATTTCCTTCTCATTTTGCTTTAGATTTTTGTTCTTAGAGGAATTTTGCACAAGCGATTGCAAAACTGTGATATAGGGAATACTGTAGCAGAGTGATATGATAATGAAAAAGGAGTTACATCGATAAGCAGGTGGTAATAGGATATAGTTAAAGGTTGGCACTGATGAAATATAAAGAGAAGATCTACCCTTAAATGCTTCATTGAATAGTCGTTTAACCTGTCAATCATGGTAAAGATGGTTTTAAATTTCAATCATGTCACTTATATATCGAATGATAAATTGAAGCATGCCTTAGATTTGTTTGATCGATGATCATTGATAAATCACAAATCAGCGATCGGGAATATCAAGGGAAGGGCTTTAACACTTGATTTGAATATCTCTGATTTCAAAATAAGTGCTATAATGCATGCAAACTGAATTTAAATATATCCTTGAGATGTACGCCTAATAAACCTATCACAATCGGGAATGGAGTTAGGCTTTATTATTCTGTCAATGTGATTTCATCGATTGCCGATTGTGATATGTTTATTACATCGGAGGATTTGAGCCTACGTTTAATTGTGAGTTGGCTTGTTGTTGTCATCGGCGATTCGCCAATTGCGATATGTTTTATCGCATCGGAGGAATTTAAAGGGTTCCATTACATTGCACTTGGCATTTGGCTTTCCCGATATCCAGTTGCGATTGCCTTTTCGGATCGGAGGAAATGGGTAATCTCATATTGTGGCTTTGTGTATGTTTCCTTTGTTATTGCGATATGCGATCTTCCAATTGCTTTATCGTAATAACAAAGGGTTCTATAATATTTTTTTAATGTCACGCTTTTATTCTTATTCAAAAAAACTTTCCAAATGATTAATTTACCTTAAGCCTTTTAATAATGGTTTTTTTATGATGGGTTAATACCAATTTTATTCATGGACACACAAATCTCATTAAGGGACCCATTTCTTCTTTAAATTTTATGTAACAAAGTTTTATGAAATGGGGGGTTGTTGATTAGCACAACAGAAGGATATATAGGGACCAATAATAAGGTGATGATCAAGGATAACTAAGAAGCATCAAGGAGGAATATCCATCTCATCAAAAGGACCATATCATCTAGAAGGAACAACACTTTGAAGAAGAAGAATTCCTCAAGGACCCCACCTCCACTCAAAACTCGCTCCACCCTTGAAGTATTATTGAAAAGTCTCGACATTTTACATTTTACATCCAATGGAAGCTAGAAATAAGAACTCCATCATCAAACGAATCAAGACAATCTCCTTTTCTGGAAAGAAAATGTCACATCCCAAACATCCTTGAAGATTATCATCAAGAAATCATCATCAAGGAGGCATATTTAATTATCAACAACAAAGGAGTAGTGAAATTCAACATCATCAATAAGGCATTCATTTGAAGATATTATC
The DNA here is from genome assembly GCA_000404065.3 of Pinus taeda. Lineage (NCBI taxonomy): Eukaryota > Viridiplantae > Streptophyta > Pinopsida > Pinales > Pinaceae > Pinus > Pinus taeda. The sequence goes on from APFE031161263.1 coordinate 154,337, forward strand.
ATCAAATAATAATCTTCACTTGATGTCTCAATCTACAATGACTTCTTTCTACAAGGAGAAAAAAAAATTTGTTGGAACATTGAATTACCTTGCATGGTAAAAGAGAATAGATTTGATTGTCATAGAAACTAAATTTAGTGAATATATCATAGGATAAATCACCAAACCTCCTCAAGACATATCTCAAGCACTATCAAAGTACACGAAAGGAGAAATAAGGGCTAAAAGAATCCTTATTGAGTCAATCAAGGATTACCTCATCCTTTATGTAGGAAATTTGAAGACATCAAAAGAGATCTATGAAATGTTGTTAGAATTGTTCTCTGTAATAATTGTAGGAGAAATTATATTGTTAAAAACCAAACTATACAAGATGAAGGTATGAAAGGAATAAGAGGTAGCCTCATACCTTATGAGAGTATCTCAAATAAGAGATTAACTACGGGAACTAATGTCTGATCATGAAAGGACACTTATTGTGCTCAATGCACTACATAATGAATTGGGAGACTTTGTCTCATGTATTTATGGAAAGAATGAATCTACATGATTTAATGATCTATGGTCATTATCAAAAATTGAAGAAACCAAATTGGAGGCAAAGAACGACATTGGAGAAAGTGAACAAACTCAAGCATATGCAACTATGGCAATGAAGAAATGGAAATTTTGAAAACATGACCTTCGAAAGAAATTTCAAAAGAAAATAAACATGTCTAAAATTGTATGCTATGAATGTAATGAGTATAGGAATTTCAAAAGGGATTTTCCGAAACTCAAGAAGGAAATCAAGAAGAGAAAGGAAGGAAATGAAGCCCATGTCACCGAAGAAGTGAAATAAATAGAAAAAATAAAGTAAAAGAGGGAGGAAGTGAAAGACCTATGCTATGACTAATATTACATTACATAGTTATTTTCACTTTGTAAAATATAACAATAATGATGAAAAGAATCACAAGTATGTTGGGATGCATTATAGAAAAGATAGAGATGACATCATCATAGAGGCACAGAAGGATACCGAAGTAAAAGTATATATGGTTGAAACAATCATAGTACAATATAGAAATAAAGTAGCTCATGGAATCTTCATTAGAACGATAGAAGAATAATTGAAGTGACAAATTAAAGATTTGAAGAAAGTCATCTACAAAAATAACTAGATAAGAGATCATCACACGTCATCATCATTAGAAAGAAGAATTTGAAAAATGAGGATCATCAAGGACATCCATTGGAATATTTATTAGAAGAATCACCTCTACTTAGAAGAAGCAAGTGATAGTCTACATTGCACCTTGTGTGGGATCCATAGCTTAGAAGGATGATGGTATGATGACAAGGTGTGCAACATGTCTAGAAAGGAAAGGAAGCTACTAGAAGGAAGTCTAGATGACCAAAAAAAGGAGGAGGTATGTATATATTTGATAGATAAAGTCATGCAATAATATATTGCATATAGAATGAATTATCTATCTTATAAGCATGATTGAAGAAGAAGGGACTCTTTCTTATGAATGATACATGAAAGTACGAATACAATGTACCTTTAACTCGTTTGGATATTCACAAGATCAAATCTACATGATATGTCCTCATGAAGAATATGAGGTCATTGGAAATTATGGTTCCTATGATAAATGAACTATGTATAGAAGATCTTGAGGAAAAAATATGTTAAGGAAGGTGAAAGAAGAGTTCATGAAAGATGTTTCTATATTCACGTAAGATAAGATAAGTGATTAACATTCAATAAAAAAAAAATAGATTATCTATGACATAACCATGGAGAAGGTATGAATACTCTCATATGTTAGAAGGGGAACCTTGGTAATGTATGTCTTGGAGACAGATTCATACAGTGTGTGAAAATATGTTGATGTTGAGAGAAGCAAATGTTATGAAAAAAGGCAATCATAAAAAGGTGATGTTGATTTGATGTTCATTTTTTATTTTTGAAAGAAATCATCTGGTTGGGTTGAAATAGGGATACTGACAGAGGGTTATAGAAAGGCATCTATGACTAGTGCTCATGAGATTGGATACAAGATCCTAAAGAAACATGACTTAGAAGAGGTAATTATATGAAGAATAGAAAGATGTGGACTAGAAGTTCACATCCATATGAAGAAAAGGATGGCTTGAAAATTGGTTAAACATTATGTTTTGTTGAAGGGGATTGGTGGAGAAGACGACTAATACCCTACGAAGAAGTTTTAAAATAAGAAGGACCCATAATGAACAATTTGAAGTTAATTCATGATGTGATGTACAAGAAAGGAGATCTATAGGTAGTTGATAGTACCATGATCTCCACTAAAGATCAGATAGATGCTATTAGTAATAAGTCCCTAGTTAAGAGGGAACTTGGGCATATTCCCTTTATAGGAATGATTAGATCCTTTGTAATTAAGAGGGAGAGATAGACACATAATTGTTGTTTTATTTATGAAGAAAGAATAGATGATTGGTTAAGCACCTATGTTAAGTTATGGTATGTTCTATGCTTATAAAAGTTTACTTCTTTTTCTTATTATATTCCACATATTAGCAATCACATGTACATAAAGTAAAGTGCAGATAGAACATTAAACGATCGATAGAAAATAAGCCAAGAGAAGAGACAAAAGATGTGGCGGCTAGTTAGGGACAAACCCAACAATGTTTAGGGAAACCCTTTGATCAAATCTTCTTTTATCTTCAATAATTCACTAGAGATAAATAGTACAATAAATCTGATTTATATCAGTAGTAGCAAACCCTAGATTAGCAGCATCAGCATTAGCGGCTTCATCATCAAAACTAGGGTAGTCGATATCTCATAAACCGACTGTCAGATCAACCTGATTCCACCACCAAAAGTTGTAGCCTTCAGAGGAAGTTCAGATGAACCTAAAACATAGTTCAGAAGAGGATTTTTTATGGTCCACACAAGTCAAACTTTGGATCTCTAGTTGCAGCTTCAGTTTCAATAGCTTCCTTCAAACTAGGGCAGTTGATATCTCGCAAACCGTCCGTTGGATCAACTTGATTCCACCACCAAAAGTTCTAGCCTTCAGAGGAGGTTTAGATGAAACTATAACATAGATCAAAAGAGTAGGTTTGATGGAGCACGCTGGTAAAATTTTGGATCTGCAATTGCAACTTCAATTTCAGCAGCTTCCTTCAAACTAGGGTAGTTGATATCTCACAAACCGTTCGTCTGATCAACTTGATTCCACCACCAAAAGTTGCAGTATTCAAAGGGGTTTTAGATGAACCTACAATGTATATCAAAAGAGGAGTTTTGATGGTCCATGTGGGTCAAATTTTGGATCTACAGTAGCAGTTTCAGTTTCAGCAACTTTTGGCTTCACATGTGTGAGAGGGAGACCCCTTCCTGCACAGTAGAGAAGAGAATCTTTTCTACACAGTAGAGAGAGATGTGATGAGATGAGTGAGTCGAAATGAGGAAAAGTACTCCTGTATTTATACACAATGTTGGTGTTTGAATAGATGCGACTGTTGGGTTTCTGAGTAGGGAAAATTTTAAGAACCACCCTAAATTTATATGTATAATAAATGGGTGAATCCCCATGATACATAGGAAAAATGGGAGGTGATTTTATCAATAATACAATATGCATATATAGTGTTTTTGGCAAATCTCTCACCAAATTATATTATCTTGTAAAGTCATGGTGAATCTATCACTAAATTATAAAATATTGTAAGATATTGGCAAATCTTTCACTGAATAATAAAATGTGAAGTCTTGGTGAATGCTTTGTTAAAGTATGAAACCATATATGATAATAGGAAAACATATTTATTAAATTGTAATATACTAACATACATGTTTGGAAAAAATAAACATATTTTCTCTTCCTATAAACAATCTCGGAAGTTTGAGTGGCCATGTTTTTCAAGGTTCTCACTGTACACTCTTTCATATCCTTCTATTAGTTTTGATAATATTCCACAGCAAATTTCTTGTAGGTGTTGATCTTGACCACCAGTCCTATCAAGGTAGGAGAGATTAATCTCTTCTCTACCACTTTTGTCAAGCTACCACTTTTGTCAAGCTATCGAATTTCTTTCTTATTCCATAGAGTCCAACTACAAGATAAAAAAAAACATATTTTGTACCACTTTCTTCAAGCTATCAAATTTCTTTCTTATTCCATAGACTCCAACTACGAGATTAAAAAAAAAAAACACATTTTGTTTACTCCAACACGCCAACAAGTAGCAAGCCCCAACTATATAATATAAGAAAGTAGTAGGTATCCCAAAGGCCTGAAGGGGATCTAATGGAAATAAGTGACCATTGTTAGAAGCCTTCCAATAAATATATTAATATATACATATAGATTTATTATTATTTTAATTGGAAATATTCAATTAAATAATACAAATTAATTATGTCTCTCCCAATCTAAATTGCTTATTAGCATAATTCACTACCTCCATACGTCTTGCATTTTTTAACAACATTGTAACATGTGGATTAAATTAATTTTTTGTGCACAATCTCTACCTTTGAGGAAAATATGGTGCACTGGCCCAAACCCTACAAATATTACGAAAAATTAAGAATAACAGAGAAGATGAAAGGTTTTACAAACCAGCATACTTTTCAAACAACTGATCCAACATCAGCACCTTAACTTTTTCATGAAGATATCATATTGAGAATGTTTGAAAAATGATGGGAAATCTGGGGACTCACTATCTCTCTTCTACGAGGGTGATGCGGAAAAAGTGATAATATTGCACCGTTTTGAATTTTTTTTTTTTTAAATCAGAAAAACCAATATTAATGGAGATATTGGTATTTTTTACTAAATTTTGTGAAGTGACTAAATGTAGCTTTAACTATTCACCTTAAGGTTTTTTTTATAATATAATTTCCTCAGTGTATTTAATATCTTCATTATCATAAAACCAACCTATATCTATTTTAACTCCACTTCTACCACTCTTGGAGGGATGAAATCTATTTATCCCTCTCAGCACTTGGTAGACCCGGAATTAAGATGGATCTAAG